>PVLD010015951.1:15876-46821 GCA_004027595.1 Dinomys branickii | reverse complement strand
GCTGCTGAGGCGTGGTTAAACATTCCAGTGGCCGCTGCTGCTGAGGCGTGGTTAAACATTCCAGTGGCCGCTGCTGCTGAGCGCTACCCAGCAGAAAGGCAGGCTCGCAAAGCATGGCGCTGCGTCCTCCCCCACTGTGCTCGCCAGAGCTGTATCGGCGGGATCTCTGGCTCTTCCCCAAAGTCAAAATGACCGTAAAAGGTCAACATCGTGGACTGATTCAGAACTTTGAGGCAGCCAAGACAGTGTGACTAAAAACACAAAGGAAAGAGGACTCTGGAGCTGCTGCAGAATGATAAGATACAAGTGTCTGAAAGTATTTTGAGGGGGATTAATGCAATGTGTCTTATACTGTCACAATTTTAAAAGGGTATTTTCCAGCCGTGCCCGGTGACAGACTGTGTGTCTCTGTCTTTGCCCACTAATGCTGTTCAACCCTTGCTGGTGCTCAGTGATGCCCATGGAATAAGCCAACCAATGAGCCTCCAAGCAGCAGGCCAGCACTGGTGTGCTTGGTCCTCTCTCTTCGAGACAACACTCCTCAAAATAACAGCAGCTGGCTCTGTCTCATAGATAAGAGAAATTGGATTCAGGGAAACAAAGAGCCTGAAGCTAGAAAATCAAGTCCAAATATTGCTGGTCTGAGACGTTCTATCACTAGATGTGGCACAAGCAGAGAATGTTTTCAGAGATCGCTCTGCCAGCGTGAAGGCCACACACCCTGGATAGGACCCTGAGGCTAGAAGCAATTAAGCCCTGCTCCCACGAAATCCCTCCACACAGGTCTAACCTTCAAGCTTTCCTAATATCGTTGCTCGCTGGCTTGTGTTCTCCTGACCAGTAGTGGTCCTTTAGGTCTTCTGCCAAGCTCAGTCTGCAGTGGGCAGCACCCTCTTCCAGGCAGGCCCATGTTCCCCAGCCAGGAGGACTTTTCCCACCCCAAAGAATTCTGTCCCAAGATAATTACATGTGACAGGGGCACAGCTGTCTCCCCGGCAGGATGTGAACCCTTGGTGATTAAAAAATATGTGTCCTATTCAATCTGTTTCTTCTGGATATAGCATAGGCTTGGCCTGTAGGAAAGGTCTGATAAGTACTGGATAGGTGGATGGGTAGATGGGTAAGTGGGTAGAGGAGTGGAACTGGTGGGTGGATGATGGATGAATGGATGGATGGGTGGATGGATGGATGGGTGCATAAACTGATGGATGGATGGAGGATAGGGGAGTAGAGGAATACACAGATGACTGGAAAGATGAGTGGACAAAAGGATGGAAGTAGGCATGCTCACATTTATGATTATACTCAAGGGTATCTTTTGAAAGATACTTAGGGTCTTAAGTGTTGATGAATGTAGCTGGTTGCCATGATCAACACGTAGAGAACCTTCCTCATCTGTGGTCAGAGGGAGATGTGGCAATAGAATAATGTTCAGAGAGATGGGACATTGTTGGCTTTGATGATGAAGGATGGGGCCACCAGCCAAAGAATGTGAGCCGCTTCTAGAAATTTGAAAAGCTAAAAAAGAGGTTGCTCCTTAGGGCCTCTGGAAGGAGTGCAGTACTGCTGACCCCCTTATTATAGCCTGAGGAGACTTGTGTTGGACTTATGAGCAGTAGTGTTATGAGATAACAGTGGGGCTGGGAATATGGCTTAGTGGCATAAGCACCTGCCTGGCAAGCACAAGATCTTGAGTTTGATTTCTAGTACCAAACAAAAGAAAACAAAACTAGAGATAACAGATGTGTACTGTTTAAGCCACTAAATTTGTGACACATTTTATTTAATCTTTCAAAGAACCAACTCTGACTCGTTGATTCTTTGTATTGTTTCCTTAGTCTCCATTGCATTAATTTCTGCTCTGGTCTTTGTAATTTCCTCCCTCATACAAGCTTTGGGCTTGAGTTGCTCTTCCTTTTCTAGGGGCTTGAGGTTCAACATTAAGTTGTTCATTTGAGCTCATTCTGTTTCCCTGATGTAAGTATTCACCACTATAAATTTCTCTCATGGGACTGTTTTCTTTATATCCCGTAAGTTCAAGTATTGACATTATCATTTAATTGTAGAAACTAATTTCTTCTTTAATTTCACCCATGATCCATTGGTTTTTATAGGAGGGTGTTATTTAATTTCCATGTGTTTATGAACTTCTTGTGGTTTCTTTTGCCATTGATTTCTAATTTCGTTGCACTATGATCTATAATATACATGGGAAAATTTCAGTTGCTTTGCATTTACTTAAGCATATTCTATGAGCTAGTGTGTGGTCTGTTTTGGGGAATGTCCTGTATGCAGCTGAGAAGAATGTGTATTCTGATTTGTGAGGTGGAACACTCTGTAGATATCTACTAAGTCCATTTGTTCCAAAGTTTGGTTCAGTTCTGATATTTCTTTGTTGATTTTTTTGTCTAGTTGATCTGTCTATTTGTGACAGTGGGGTATTAAGGTCCCCCATTACAGTTGTATTAGTGTTCAGTGGTTTTTCATGTCCATTAATATTTGTTTTATATAGTTGGGTGCACTAGTATTTGGTGCATATATATATATGATTGTTCTCTCTTCCTCTTGGATTGGTCCCTTTACAAGGATTGTCTGTCTTAATAAGTCTTGGTTTGAAATCCACTTTGTCTGCAAATAGAATAGCTACCCTTGCTTTTTTTCTGGGATCCTGTCACGTATTGTTTTCCATCCTTTGACTTTCAGTCTATTAACTTCTTTTTTAATTAAAAGTGTTTCTTGTATGCAGCATATTGCTGGATCTTGCCTCTTGATCCATTCTGCCTGTCTATTTCTTTTGATTGGTGAATTGATATCATTAATATTATGGTTATAACTGATATGTATTGACTTATCCTTGGCTCATTATTTTCCTGTTGTTGGCTCTCCCTTTTTCCCCCTCCCTCTGTTTAATTGTTTGCCTTGTCTGGTGGATTTCTTCTGTTGGGTTTCATGGAGTTGTAGTCCTTGTTATCTCTTTCTAGAATGTCCTTCAGAACATTTTGAAGCATTTGTCTGGTGGTCATAAAGTTCTTCAGGTGGTCTTTGTCACGGAAGTATCTTATTTCTCCATCAGTTTTGAAAGATAAGTCTTGCAGGGTACATCAATCTGTGTTGGAAGTTTTCTTTTAGGGCATGAAATATTTCACTCCAAGCTCTCCTTGATTTGGGAGTTTGTTTTGAGAAGTCTGCTGTGATTTTGATGGGCTTTTCTTTATAAGTGATTTGTTTCTTTTCTCTAATAGCTTTTAAAATTCTGTTCTTGTGTTGAATTTCTGGAATCTTGGCTACTATATGCCTTGCTATAGATCTTTTTATCATGGCTAATTGGAGTTATATATGCCTCATTTATCTGTATACCAAATTCTTTTTCCTTGCCAGGGCAATTTTTTATCATGATGTTTGTGAACAGGTTTTCTTTATGTCATTTGTGCTGGTTCTTGCTTTTTCATTGACCATAATCAGTCTTATGTTATCCTTCTTTGCATCATCTAGCAGCTGCTGAATTGATTTCTCATGGTCCCTTGCTTTTTTAAAGAAATCTTTCTTTTCATAGTCACTAACTGCAATCCTGTTTTCTATATTCTGAGAGTCTGTCCTCACATTGGCTCATTCTGCTGAGTATAATTTCAATGGAATTTTTAATCTCCTTGATATCTGTCTGAATGTGTTTTATGGATTTAATTTCTTTCCCATGTTGGGCATTTGTTGTTTTCATGATTTTCCTAAGATCTTCTATTTTTTATCTGTATTTCCTCTAGAGTCACTGAGGATGTCTTTCATTATGGTCATCATCTCTGTAGTTATCAGAGTAATTAGTTCTGATTTAATTTTTTTCTGCAGCCTTTTTCATTTGCCTTGTTACTTATACTGACTACACTCCAGAGAGGCCAGGTGGGTGGCTTTTGGATTGTTTTACCTCATTGTCCCCGGATTTACCTTTGGTGAGCTGGACACCTGGAGTTGCATGTTAAGTGTCTTCTCATTTTCTATTTTTTTTAAAGTATAGTTCCTGAGTTGATTCTTGTTAATTGCTTGTGGTGGGTAGTTTTGTTGCTAGTATTTAGAACCCTTAGGAAATGACTACTTCTTAGAGGTGCATTCCAGGGGCTGTTGGCTTCTGGGTCCCAAGTCTATTGCAAGAGCCTACTTCTTTGATTTACTGGGGATGAGAAGTTGTTCCTGGTTCATTGGCCCAAGCCCTGGTTCTTTGACAGTGGCCTATAGTATTTTTTATGACCCTGAGTCAATCTCAGTGTTGGTACACCAGGAAAAACAGCTGGTTAGAACAATCATGTCACTCCGGCTAAAGTGGTACAATCAGCAATGACCATAGCATCAAACACAACCTAGAAAATAGACTGAGGTAACATTAATTTACCACTGTTAACCATGTGAACTGAATTTGTGGTTACACAACGAAATCTAAAACAAACCAGAAAATTGTATGCAGTAAGTAAGCCCTTATATGGAAATTTTACCCTCAGGGGAGAAAATTTAAAAGGAGTTAGGGGGGAAATGGAGAAATAGAAGAAGAGGAAGAGATTAGAAGCAAGGTGGGGGGATGAGGAAGAACAGGCAAACTTTGGAAACTGGTGCAGCAAATGGGGGGAATAGAGAAAGAAGAAATAAAAACAAGAACAATGAAGAAGAAAGAAAATTCAAAAAACAAAAGTAATACAAGAAAGTAAGAAACATTTTATGTTTTAAAAGAGAGAAAAGAAGAAAGGTCCACTGCAGGGTGTCTCTCAGCTGTCACTGGTAGACAGTGTGTGGAGACAGAATCCAGATCCATGTTGATTTATCCCATCAAGCCACCAGCAGCTCTACAGTGGGGTAGCAGGTAATCCCAGAGAGTCTGTGCCTTTATTTCCCATCTTGGTTACTTTTCTCTCGTTGCTGAGACAAAATACCCAACATCCAAAATGAAGGAAGGAAGGGTTTATTTAGCTTGCAGTTTGTGGAGGTTTCAGTCCGTACTTGGCAGTTTTGAGGCTGCAAAGGGTGGGCACTTGCTGCTTCTTTTGATGTCCTCAGGCCATCTTTTCTACTCTCCTGTTCCTTCTCAGCAGTGGAGCTCTCCTCAGCTCTGTCTTTGTAGTCCACAGCTTTAGTAGAGCTTCCTCTCTTACAATAGCCATGCCACTGCCTCAGCATTCAACTGCCTTGAAATTTCTTCTGCCAGATTAATTAGTCCACCGTCCTTAATCTCAGTATCAGGCAAAGTCTCTGGACACAAGCAAAATGCTGACAAACTTTCTGCCAAGCCACAACGTGCATTATCTGGAGTCTGGTAACCAGTGCAGTCGTTCTTCCCAGCAGAAACCTCCCCAACTCGGTCTTTACTGTCAGGATTTCTATCAGCCTCCTGATCTTATGAGCTCTGACCAGAATTTCCTACACAGAACAGCCAAAGGTGGTTCTAGTGCTTCTCTTTCAGGTGACATCTCCAAAACTTTTCAAATTCTTCCCACAAGCCATTTCCAAAGGCCCTTGAACCACTTGGTTAGGCACAGTCATAGCAACGACCCCACTTCCCTGGTACCAAATTCTGTCTCAGTTACTTTTCTCTTGTTGATGAGACAAAATATCCAACATCCAAAATGAAGGAAGGAAAGGTTTATTTAGCTCACAGTTTGTGGAGGTTTCAGTCCATACTTGGCTGACTCCAAGGCAGAGTGGCACACGGCAGAGGGCTACTGTTCAAGGCAGTAGAAAACAGCAAAGCAACAACAGTAAAAGGGAGGAGTGGCAGCAAGCAGCCTCTTTCCCTCCCTTACAATGTAAGCAGGCTGCCCCCACCCAGGGGGCGTGTAGCTCTCACATAATCTCCATGCCCTCCTCTTTTACAGGCTCAGGATGAATACAAAGTAAGCACTCTGACTCCCTGCTGAGTCACTTTAGCCAAGCCTCTAGACTCCCCAAGTTGACACAATGCATCAACCATAGCATTTCCCCTGAGTTCAGGCTGATTTCTGGCTGTGAGGGTGGACCCAGACCCATTCAGCCTGTAGCAGTGTGTGTGCCTCCTGCGGGCTTGAATGCAGCTGGGAGCCATTGGGTAGCAGCAGTTGCTGAGTTCTGAGCTCAGCTGGCACCACTCCAAGATGGCTCCCAGCCAGTCGCCCTCTCCTAGGGGCATCTGAGCCTGCATAACTCACCGGCCACCTCAGTCTGCTATGTTCACTGCTCCATTCCACCAGTGTGTTTCTCTAAGGAGGCTTCTGGGGTTGCCAGTAATCACCATGTGTCTGCAGGCTCCCGCTGCCCCCCCAGTGAGTCCTGCCTCAGGGAGAAAGCCCCACTTGCCACCTCCCTCCTCTTTGGTGAGATTTCTCTCTTTGCTCTCCCCATGGGCTTCAATTCTCGCTTCAGATCCTTCTTGGGTCCCAGGGACCCACTTTCCTCCTTCTTGTCTTCCTCGTGTTGCTATATTTCAGTGTCTGGACACCAAATCTTGGAGAGCCTATTTCCCTGCTGCTCATCACCCTACCATCTTCCTGGAAGTCTCCTTTGACAATTTATTGCAGCAGAAACTAATACCAGGGATTTTCTATTAGACAGAGAGGTGGACAAAGTGCTGGGAGAATATTTCTCCATAGGAACAGGGAGATGTGTTTCTTTTGCCAGAAGGGCATTTTGCAGGCTGGTGACTGCAGCCATCAAGGTGTGGATTCTCTTTAAGCATCTAAAGAACTGGACCCGTAACCCTTCTTATTGGAACAGGTCATCACACCTTTCCAAGCACATCTGCATTTTCTGTTGTTTGTTGAAGGCTGGTAGCCTTCCTGGAGGTGTGGCCATGTCCTGTGCAGGGCGTCATTGCTGTGAGCAAGGTGTGTGGCCCATGCAGGGCTGTTGTGCTTCCCCTCAGCCAGGTGCAGGCCATGTGGTCTCCTCTTCCTCCTCCTCCTTCTCCTCTTTCTCTGTGCCTCTGCTTCTTCTGTATGTCTCTGGGTAAGTTTTTTGTCCTGACACCAGAATTCAATCTTTGTAAAAGTTGGGTTGTGGTTGTTTCATACAAAAAAAAGCCATGCAGAAAAGGAAAAAGAAACAAAATAGGGTTTTCCATGGCACCCATCAGGACCCCAGGTCCCAGAGGAAGTAGGTAGAAGGCATTTTCACACGGGCAGCGTCCGCCGGGACAGCAGGGTGAGAGACCCAGGGAGCCCTTGTTTTTACCAGCATGTTCAGCCTTGTGTGCCCCAGTGGGTCCTGTGAGGACTCAGACCCTTGGTGTACTTGTGCTGGGCTCTCAAAGTGCCCCTCTTCCTGCCTTGAGCCCTGCCCTGTGCCCGTGGTCACTATGGGCCACCATGAGGAGGGGCCATCTCTATAGTCCACCCCCCAAGGGACTGAGATGCTACTTCCTGTCAATCCCAAAGAGAACGGGCCAGGCCCAGTTCACTCAGCAGCAGTTCCCCCCTGAACATGCCTGAGTGTGGCCATAGGTTCCCTCTGCAGGGAAATCACGGTGAGGAAGACTTGTGTCCTGTGCTCCTGGCCACCACTATACCTTCCTGCTCAGTTGAGGCAGTGCCATCATTCATGAGGTAGCCCAGCAGGACCAGCTGAGTGGGGTCTGCATACGGCCAGGGGGATAGGAGCTGCCATGCTTCCCCGTGGACAGCCACGCTTGCCCAGCGCACCCAAAAGCAGAGGAGCCAGGCGCAGGCAGGTCCCAGGCCAGGTGTCCTGTGTGTGGCCAGAGTGGCCCCCATGAGCCCTTGGGATCACTGTGCCAGGCTGGCTTCTGAAGACCTCTGTGATATGCAGCTCACGCAGAGTCCTGGGAGCTCTCCAGGCAAAACCACACTCCTGTTCATGGGCCAGAGAAAAGGAAACAGCTGCTATATTTAACAACAACAAAAACACATCTGTTGTCATGACAACCCATGTTCTAAAATTGGAGACACGGAATACCCTGGAGTGGTTGCCGTGCAGGCATGCTCCAAAGCCTGAGTGCTTCCCATAGTGCAACAAGATCAGGGCCCACCTAAGCAGACGTGGCCAGCCCTGCACGCAGGGTATGGGGATGGGTGCTCAGCTCTGCCAGCCCCTGTGGAAATGGCAGGGCTCTCCTTCAGCAAGAGGCACCAAACCATCCCAAACTGGGCCAACCCTGCTTCCTGGACCCCAAAGATGTGTCCTCCCAGGAGGCCTGAGCAGGGATCCAGGAGCAGCTTGGGTCACTTTCCTGAGTGTCCCCTCAATGTCAGGCAGGTCTCACCCTGTTAGCAGCCGACCACCCAGCCCGACCACCACCTGCCAAACAGGAAGCCGAGGTCCTGGACCCTCTTGGTTTCCCTACCCTGCCTCCCCAGGCAGATCTGGGGCAAGGTTTGTGCCTCTCAGACACACAGCATTCCCAAGTTCTTCTAAGCCCTTGACATTTTGCCTAACCATGCCATCTGGTCCCCTAGATCTGACCCTGCCCTCTGATGAGGCTGCCCAGCTGGGTGCCCCATGCCCATCTCCACCAACACCTACACGAGAGCAGCAGAGAAGTAAGCTCCCTGCCCTGCTCTGTCCCCGGATCTGCGCCCTTGGCTCCTGCTGGGATAGGATGTGGTCCACGCTCTTTCTTGCCATTATCTTATAGCCCAGCTTCTTCCTGTGTGTGCTGTTCCTCTGACCACCCCAGCTAGGGATCAGAAAACCCCTTGAGTTACCCCATAGAGTTGCCCCTCTGTCCAAGCTTGGAGACCCTGAGTTGCCCCCACCCCAAACTATGTCCATGCTGGCACAGCCAAGGTGCCCAGCAGTGCTGCACCTTCAAGCTTACCCCAGCCAGCTGTAGCCTGCTCCACAGCAGGTCCCCTCTGTGGTCAGAGGTTGCTTAACTCTTGGCCACTAAAAGACTTTGATGACCAGGGCTGGAGGTCCCCCTAGCAGCAAGTACAGGTGTTGGGTGGAATGAAGTTCTCAAGCCTGCAGAGCCGGACTGCTGGGCCCAAAGTATGGCTGGTCCCGAGGTGGGCAGAGGAAGTCCCGTGGCTTCACCCCCATCAGCCCTGTACATTGTGACATGCCCTGCTTGAAGGAGTGTGTTTGTTGTGCACGTAGGGTGTGCCACGTGTAAAGGGCCGTGCTACCTCCCCACCTCCAGGGTGGCTCTTGTCCTGCCTTCCAGTGCTGCCTGAGGACCCAGGTCTGTGCTCTTCGGGGAACCTCACAGACTCTCTGGTACACACTGCTGTGTACACTTCTGGACGTGGGGTGTCTTGGTCATTTTCCCCACGGCTGGAATACAGTACCCGGCGCCCACAACTCGTATATTTTGCTCAGTCTGTAGAGGTTTCAGTCCATTGTCTCTGGCTCCAAGGTGGGGTGGTGAGGAGGAGGGACGTGGTGGAGGGGAGATGCCCACGGCATGGGGAACAGGAAGTGGAGAGAGAGACCAGGGGAAGAGGGAGGGAGATGGACCCTTCCAGGCCACGCCCACAGTGCCGCCTCCGCCCACCAGGCTCCACCTTCTACCACCCCGTTTAGCTGAGTTCATCAGGGGACCAGTCCAAGGGATAAGCCTCACAGCCCCGTGGTTCAGGCGCCTCCTCAAGGGCCCACCTGTGAGTGTGAGGCTTTGGAGGACATTCAGAAATAAAGCACAGCACGGGATGGACCACACCAGGGTAACAACAACCACAGGTGTAAGGTTCGCCCACTGCGGGAGGGGGCTGCCCACCGCGTGGCTGCCCCCACCCCTGGGGCCCCACGAAGCAGTGTCGCCAAGGACCTCCTTGTACCAGAGCAGTCAGGACACACGGCCCAAACGTGAATTTACACAAAGATAACAAAGCTTAGTTTGTGGGGCCTCCAACCCCAGGGTTCCCTTCGAACAAGGAAGAGTGCCTATGAGAAACTTGTGATTTTTGGCCACCTAAAAACCTCCAGCGAGGTAAAGTAGGCTCAGAGTACCATCCGTTTAGAGAATTCTCTACCCTGCGAACGGCAGAACACACTGACATTTCACAGCTCTCATGTGAGAGAACTATGAGAGAGTTTTCTGAATCTGACAAAGATCTTAACATTTCCCACGTTCCCGATCACAAGTTGCTAAGCTAAAACGAAGTTCTCTAAACTTGCAACAATTTTCCAAGCAGTTGGTTCAGTCACGCTGGAGGAGATGGAATTATCTTTGTATTTTCTTTATAGAAAATAATGTTATGGAATGATATGAAGAGACCATCAGAAATTATGCCAGCAAAATATGTAGAGAGAGGTGTGACAGGTGGTAATTAGCCATGATGGATGATGTTATTCTGGCTTCTGTGATACTTGTCAGTTTTGAAAGGGCTGCAATTGGTTACAATTGTTACCATTCCAAATAAACATCCACTTCTGTGCCTGACTTTGTATCTCCGAGCTTTCTCTCTCCTGTGATCTCTTAAAGTTGGGAAGCCCTGCAGTCCCACACTCCTGTGCCCACTGAGTCAGGATGGAAGCTTCTGTGACTACTCCTGAGGAGATGGGTGGGCAGCTCAGCCAGGCTCACGTGCTGGGGACAGAACCCTGGGACATGAGGTGACCAGGGCCACCAGAAGCAGCTCCCACCAGATCTGACAGCTGTGACTTGCAAGTGGGGCGAGTGGTTCTGCTTCCGGAACCCCTAAAACTTGGGTTTTACTTCATTCTCTCACTTTCTGATGCCTTTGTGCCACGGTTGATACAAATCCTCTGCCCTGGAGAAGAGGCACGGTGCTGCGGCAGGGAGTCCATGGCTCTGAGATCTCCACGGCCCCTCCCTGCCCCAGCCTGAGCTGTGTGTCCCCTACCACACACTGTCTCACGTGCCTGTCCATGTGTGCGCCCTCACTTGGAGACCTTTCAGGACCACAGCCGGCTGCTGCAGTCTCCTTGGCTTCCAGGGCCCCTGAGTTCTGCTCCCTCTCAGCTCTGTCCTCTCACCTAAGTGTCCATCACTTGTGCCCAAATACCAGGCCATTTGTTGGAAGGAATGTCCTGCCAGTGCTGCACTCCTCCGTCCCCAGCCTAGAATAGAAAATAACTGGGAAAATGACCATGGTTTTCCTGCTGGCAACATCTGGAAGTCCCCAAATCCAGGTTTCTAACCCTAGGCTCCATGGGGAATGGTGGCCCTGTATTGTTCCTGCCCTAGATGGCCGTTGGCACTGGGGCTCGGGCATGGCCACCCAGCCAGCCAGGACCCAGGTGTCTCCAGAGGCCTGACCCCAGGATGGCCCAACACAGCATCTCAGAGCTGGCCCCATGAAGCCCAGGGGCAATGCCTGTCGATACTGGTGTTTACACAGTCCACATGGGGTCGTCACTGTGCCCAGCAGAGGACACACCCGACTGCTTACCAGTCACTTCCCACACATGCCCTGTCACCCAATGGTGCCTCCTCCAGCAACGGGCGGTCCTGAGGACAGCTCTGGTGACCCCTCGATGCAGCTCTTTGGACACAAGCTCCCTGGCCAGCCCATTCCCATGCATCTGAATCAGCACTGTCCTGTAAAGCTGGAGCTTCTGGGGTGAGGCGGGGCCCAGCACTGTCACAGTCCAGCTCAGGTGGCCTTGGCGGTGACCCTTCCCCATCACACTCCTGCCCAGACAGCCAGCAGCAGGTGGGACGGACCCAGGAGGGGAGCTGAGTTTCCTGCCTCAAGGGGTGGAAACCGGGGCCCTGGGCTCGCTGCTGCATCATTACCTTGTGGCCTTGGCCACCTCATGTGGTCTGCAGGTAACAGAGACCCACCTTCCCTTCACAGGTCTTCTACTCACACCCACAGGTTGGATGTTCCACATCCTCACCCCCTGCACTTGACCTTGGCTGAGGCCAGCCTTGGCCTGCTCTCCTGCCCCAGGTTGCCTTCAGAACCCCAGCACAAGGTCTCCTCCCACCTGGGTGTAGGGAGGCCCTGATCCCCAAACAGGTGGGAAAATGCTTTCTCAGTTCCGGCCCTGCATGTGTGAGCTCACATTGTCAGCATTTCCAGATGTGAAAATAGACGCTTCTGCACCAGGAGGGAGTCTGTTTTGGAGAAAACTTCTGTGGACCGTCTGTTACCTACAAAGTGCTTTGGTAAGGCAGATGATATTCCAAACTTGGTCACTGGGATGGTGGTAGCTGCCTGTTGGGGAGCTGCACAAGCTTTGCTGTCACAGTCCCCAAGCAATAACCAAGCCCTTGGTGCCCAGTACCTGCAAGCCTAGGATGGAACACAGCCTCCTGCAGCTATTTGGCCTTATACACTATATCCTTAAAGTGTAAGCTTTCAGTTTCCAAAATCAGCGGCCCTTTTTTCTACTTGTGGAACAGAGCCTGTGTATGGTGATTGACAACTGGTGGTTAACTTGGAACACCCGAACTGAACCAGCAAGGTGCTGGGTGTGGGAGGCCCACCTGAGGGTTGTCGCCAACACAACGAAGAGAACTGGAGAAGAGAAGCTGTTGGGAGCTGTATGTAGCTGTTGGCTCTCCCCATGCTGGCTTTCCTGAGGAACTTGGCTGTTCTCATTTTCGGAGGAGTTTGGGACCTTGCTGTCCTTGAGGCTGGCTGTGGTTCACTTTGGGGGAGCTCTGGTCCTCACTTTGAGCATTGCTTTCTGGCTCCAGAGGGGAAGATGGTGCACTGTTCAGTGTCCTGGAGAAGTTGGTCATGTTGCTTTCCTGATATGGACTTGGCTGTTCCCATCATTGGAGGAGCTTAAGACCTCATTGTCACTGAGGATAGCTGTGGTACTTTTCAGGGGAGCTCAGGTTTTTACTTTGAGGATTGCTTCCTGGTTCCAGTGCAGATCACTCAGCCTGGTGGCACAGATCCTTCCTCCCACTGGCACAGACTCTCTAGCTGCCATCTTCCCAGTGCAGATCCATGAAACAGGCCTGCGTAAGACATTGTCATGGGCTCTTGGCCTCCAGTTGGACTAGTAGGGGGTATGCCAGACATTACTGTGGGATCCAGGCCCTCAGCTGGATTCTTTGAGTCTCTAGTGTGTGGACATATCTGCTGCACTTTTTTTGTATATGGCTCTTTGGGTGACTATTATCAGATAATTCTATAAACTATGTCCTGTGTTGTTCCCCTTGCAAAACCCCAAACTACAACACTGTAATTATGTAGCCCTCGCAGCACTGATTAAATCTATGAGAGATTTAATCTGCGAGAGATTTATGCCTTCTGCTGCTCTTGTCCCCTCTTCCATCAGGGCCCCAGGCCGTCAGAGAAGACAGAAAAGTATAGGACCTGGGATGGGTGGGCTCTGGGGTCTCAATGTTGTTCTTCCCAGAAAGGTGGGTGCCGTGGGCGCCAGCTGTGTGCACACAGGCATCTTCTCCCCAAGTACACATGGTGAGGGTCACACGGAGCTTTAAGGGTGAAGGGAGAGAAGCCTCTCCCCGTGGGTGCCCATGTCTGCCCTGCTGGACATGGGTGGGAGAGGGGTGAGCTCAGTCCTGGCTGCTGGCCTCAGGTGAAGTCTGTCATGGGCTAAAGCTCGGTGGGTATCTGCAGAGGCGGACATGGCCATCCAGGTGAGATGCAGTGTCCCGGCCCAGTGGGGCAGTGGAGAGGACACTCGAGGGGCACACTCAAGGGTGATGCTCTTCAGAGGAGGGGTGGGGCTTTGGACCCCAAAATAATAGTCTAGACTGTATGTGCCTGTGAGTCTGCTAAGAGCTGGGCAACCTGGGGCCAATCTGGGCTCCAGCTTAGACCACACAAGGAGGGAAAGGTGGAGGGAGGCCAGTGACCGGGCCCTGGGTTCTGGCCCCAGTACGCTTCTCCTTCTGCCCGGTCTTCTCTGCTGTGCAGGGGATCACCACACCTCCCCCCAGGGTTCCCTGCCACTCTCAGGTCCTTAGCATCTGAGCTCTTCCTCCTACTGTCTCTGGAAGAGGGGCCCCTTCAGACATCCTGGCTGCGCTTCCCAGATGGGTGGGCTGCAGGTGGCCCTGCCTGTTCGAGGGGAAGCTGGGGCGAGCTCCTGACAGCCACTTGCCTGCGAGGGGAGGCCACCCTCAGAGGCAGAGTGGATGCCCCATATAGACAGGGCCTGAGAGGGCCCCCCTGTCTGTGTCTTAACTCAGAAACCACAGACCAAGTGGGGACACCCTGAGAAATAAATCCAGAAGTCCGCTCCTGAGGGGAGCATGTGTGTTTGCCGAGCTGGCCTCTCAGGGACAATGCAGAGAACTTGACGCCCCTCATAAATGCACACTGCTCCAGGTATACTTTGAGGGCTCCATTAAAAGGTTGTGAGAAAGAACGGGTATGTGAGAGATGGAGAATCCAGACCTGAAACACGGGGCCTGTGAGATTTTCAGAAAAGCCCCACAGGCTTGTCCATGGGGCTGTGTCTCCTAGGTATCCCTGCAGCCCAGCGCCAGAATGGAGGCTCCTCCAGATGGAGGCCTTTCTCTTTACTGCACAGTGGCTGGAGTTGAACTCAACTCTGGGAAGATGTCCTCGTAAAATCCTGCAAAGAGACATATGGACGCCAGGCTGCAAGGACAAAGCCCGGAAGCAGGGCACGTGAGTCCTTCTGGGGTCAAGGCGATGGGCGCTGTCCCCTGCTGAGCAGAAGCTGCTGACTCTCCCTCCAGGGGCCAAAAATCCTTCCCTTAGCTTTGTGCCTCCACCTTTCCGTCCCCTTGTCTTTTGGTCCTACCTTCGGCAGATGTTCCTCTGCTTCTACCAGGGTTTCTCTTGAACATTTCTGTAGCTTTGTTTTATACCAAGGTAGACATATTTTTCCATCCCAGGTGCTTCTCCTGCCCATGCTGCTGCCTTTCAAAGGTGCCGGCTTCCTGCTCGAGGCTGGTCCATCCTCTTCCCCCAGCAAGACAGGAGCTTGTACTTCCTGCTGCTGCTTCCTCCTGGCCAGACCTCCTTGCCCTGGGTCCTTGTCCTTTATGTTGCACATTTCCAAAGACGTGTGAGTGGACAGCCCAGGCTCACTAGGAACAGGGCTAGTAATGCCTGGATTCGGACTTGGGCACAGTTTGGTTCGGGGACCTCAGCAGCCACACAGGCCTCTCGGAGCCTCCCATTTACTTTCTGAGTAGTTCCAGGCTCTGTGTCCTAAGCACTGTGTTCACTTCTGTCCAGAAGAGTTACCCCTTCTTGCTTCGCTGAGGAGATCAACACCTGGCCTGGCCTCCCCAGAGTCCCAGGAAAGAAACTTCTGTGCTGAGGTTTAGGGGGAGCTGCAAGCTCAGGGTGAGCCAGGAGGCCTAGTGGGGTCCCACATTGTGTGCCATTCATGGCTGCTCCTGGGCAGGGCAGTGGCTGGCCTTGTCCCTGTGTCCCTGTGTCCCTGCGTCCAGCCCCAGCTCTGGGCCCAGGGAAGGTCCTGAGGTGGTGGTAGGGGTTCCGGGACAATTTCCTAAGCCGATTTGTGTGGCAGGCACTGAGGAAGGTGTAGCTTCCTGGAGCCGATGTGACAACTGTGACACACCCCTGACATCAGGCCACAGTGGGGTGGCTGGGTACCGGGGCTGGGGCAACAGCCCCCCCAGGCTGAGGTCTCATTAGTGAGCTCAGAGCCTCTCCCTCAGCCTGTGAACTGCACCCACCCCTTCTCAGAGCTGTGCTCTGTTTTAAAACCGGCTTCAGCCCTGCCCAGACCAGCAGAGGAAAGCTGAGGAAGCCTCGCGCGGCCCACGCTGTTGGCTCCCAATCCCCACTGCTCTGTCAAGCTCTGAAGTTCCTTCTCTGGCCAGCTGACTACTCACGCCTACAGTGCCGCTCACATGCAGCCTCTGTGGCCCCCAGCACTGCACAGGCTCAGCAGGCTCTACCCGCCCTGGGACAGGGCCCACCTCCCCCTACTGACACCACAGGGGCGCCCTCAGCATGGAGTCACTGAGGAAATGTAGCCCCATGGGAGCCCGCCCCGGCTGACGGTTGTTTTACACCTTCATCCCTGTGCATGGCTCGCTATAAGCAGCAGCCCCGGCAAGCCTCGACACTGCGGGGACAGTGTGATGGTTCTTCCTCCTGTCCAGGACAGCGGTCCGAAGACTCTTGCTTCAGAGGCTCTGCCGCTTTTAATGGCGTCAATCTCAACAATTTAGTTCTATGCATTATTTGCTGATGCTTCTGATTAGCAGTGAATCTTTCAACATAACATGATTTAGAAAGTACTCAAGGAGTGTAGAATTCTCCGCATTTGCTTCCCTGCCAAGCTGATGAAGAGCACATAAACTATGTGACAGGTTTATCGACACCCGCCATTCACCCTGGGGCCATAGCCGATGAGAAGCTGCTGACAACACACCAGCATCTGCTGGAAAAAAGCTGGGTGGAGTGGGGACAGAGAGTGACCCAAACTCCTGACGTGCACCTGCCCATGTGTACTCCATAGAGCAGGGCTTTGCATTCCAATGGATTCTTTTTCTTCCAAACCAATTTCCCTCTATCAAGCCCCATGCTGCCGCTCGCCACATGGACAGCCAGGTGAAGGCTGCTCAGGCGTACCACACGCTTGGCTCTCACAGAGATTAGGAGATAGTGGCTTTCGGCTGCTCCACTAGCAGGGTCGGCGTACCCACAGCAAACCTGCTAATCCCAGCAGAGTACCTGTTTCTTAGCACTCTGTTCATGGCCTCAGGGTAAAGCTTTGAGACATGTATCCTCTTGAAAATGAAACCCCTGCTGTCACTGTCAATGTAGCTATGAGGAAAAACTGATGAATGAACACTCCTCTAAAATGTATGTTTAAATGGACAGTACGGTGGGATAACTGTAAAAAGCACCTGATGGGCCGGGGATTTACTCAGTGGCACAGCACCTGCCTGGCAAGAGTGAAGTCCTGAGTTTGATTCCCGGTACAAAAAAGAAAAAAAAAGCACCTGATGAATGAAGCAGGTAGGGACCACCAGGTGGGACAGTGGTGGGACTGAAGGCTGGGATGAGGAGGTGAACTCCTAGGGGCACTGAACTGTTACCCTTTGTACCATACGTGTGAGACCCCATAAAACCACAGATGCACGATGTTTGCATGAAATGAGAATCGTTAGCAAGGGAAAATCCCAAATAAAGCCCTTCAGCCTCACTTGCTCTCAGTGAGCTTAAAAATCTCCAGTTTGGAGGCCACACAGCTGGGTGGGACCACACTGGCCTGCTAAATTCGCAGTAGACAGCATCACTGACCCAGGGTTGGGCTAACAGCTGCCTGGGGTGCTGCTTCCCAGTGACTTGCAGGTAACTTGTGCTGAGCACACGGCTCATCCCATGGGCCCACAGAGGTCTGATGACTGTCCCTGGGTCCCAAGATCCCATTGTTTGGTTCTCATTAATAAAAGGCAGAGGAGCAAAACAGATGAGACAGCTAGCAAATAAGTAGTAAAATTTTATCAGTAATTATGTTAAACATAAATGGAACAAAATCAAAGGAGGAACTGAACGTGTTACGCTGATGAATGCTCTAGCCACATGTAAGATTAGTTCTGAAATTCTATGGCTTCCCTTTGGTGTACTTAAACTGGTAGGAAAAAATCTCTTGAGGGAAAACCTATTTTTAATTGGATAAATTTATACTCTATACTAGAAAAGAATTAAATTGAGAAGTCTTACAGTTTTGCAAGAACTAAATATGGTGAAAAATTCAAAAGAACCATAAATAAATGTAATTTATTTGACAAGTTTTATATTTGCCAAAGAAATGAACTTTAAATGAAGACATAAAGATAGTATCTATGGAAACTTTTGGTCTAAAATGTTTACACATTTATATATGAAAAATATAATTGAGAGCATCCTTCACTTAGAAGAAATTATACTGAGCTCATTCGGCATCTCAGCACTATTAGAGATTATTTTCCCAAATATATTATGATAGAATAACATAGTCAATAGAAGGTGCCTATAATTTCATATTTGTTAACAACAAGATAAAAATTTGAAGAAGATTGCAATTTTAGGAAGAGATAAAAAAGTTAAAAAGAAATTTCATGGAGAGAGGCAGCTAAGCAGCAGATTAGAACACAATACATAAAATATATCAAGAAAAGTCTGCCTTTTTGGTATCTAGAGAGCTACCAAAGCAGTCCATATTATTTTGCTGTAGCAAGCACAGAGGTATGTCATTTTCAACACAAATTTTGTTTGTAAACTCAATTTTTTATAAAACTCTTTTATGGATCCAGCCACGTCATGTAATCAGCTTGTTGGCCAGTGAACAATTTTTTTTTAATTATAAACTTTCATCATTTTGGTAGTCCCACTCCTCTCAGAACACCCTTGTGTAAACGGCAGATTATCTGTGTCTGTGGAATCCTGGCAGCCAAAGCTCCACACACTTGGGTGGTGACCGCAGCAGTAGATACGCAGTACCACACTTGGTGTGGCCCCGACACAGGCCACAGTTAGAATGACGCCCAGGCCACTACAGAGCTCGGCCCAGGCCCGGGTGTGGGTTGGAAAGAATCCCTTGGGAAGGCAGGCCCCACAGCTCCTGGCCTGAAGTGCCTGAGGCTCTTCTTCATATTAAAATCCAGTGCCTCAAGGACTATATAAAGAAAGCCAGGCTGAGGTAAAGAGATGCATGAGCAAGAATCTGTGATTTCAAAGACCAGAGCACCTCATCATGA
The DNA here is from genome assembly GCA_004027595.1 of Dinomys branickii. NCBI lineage: Eukaryota > Metazoa > Chordata > Mammalia > Rodentia > Dinomyidae > Dinomys > Dinomys branickii. The sequence goes on along the minus strand of PVLD010015951.1, from coordinate 28,265 downwards.
CTGATCAGAGTTCCTCTGCTATTTGAAAAGGCTACCCACCCTGCTCTGAATATCAAGCAGCCTGGACGGCCTGGCTTCTCCTTCCTCCTTTCCGGCTGCAGGCGGTCAGGATGCAAACACCCAACACCTCCATCTCGAGGCCCAGCTGCAGGAGATCCACAGGGCTCCTCAGTGAGGTCCGCTTTAATTAGAGTGATGAATGTGGCTTGCAGCACAGCAGCACTCCCTGTTCCTTACCTTCAAACCAACATCGCGAACACCAGGAGAGGACCCACACCTGGCCGCCGCTTCCCCCTCGGAGCATCACAGCTGCACTGGCCATCCAAGTCACCAGGGCAGCCCTCACTGGGCCCAGCCCATGCCCAAGAGTCACACCCAGGATCTTGCAACTGAGCCACACTACAACAGTGCCCACACTTCAGGTTTTGTGCCGTGAGAACAACATGCATCTTAACAGTGCCTGTGAGGCCAGGGTGCCCTCTTCAGAGACCTCAGCAGAGGCCATGCAGCTTCTGGAGTTGGCACCAGAAGAGCAGGGACAGATGAGAAAGTGGGAGGCATCCTGTGGTCTGGGGGACCCTGACCCCTGTGCTGATTTGTTTCCTGTGGCCTGCGACACGATGCCACCAACTGGACGAGGGACAGCGGAAGGAGGCTTACCTGGGCTCATAGCTCTGGAGATGTCCTCCTGTGGTCCTCCCAGAGGCCCCACAGGCACCGTGTTTCAGAGACAGGCAGCGTGCTTGCGGTTGTGTGGCTACTTGGCCCTCTCCCTCTTCTTTATAGCCACCACGTTTCAACAGTGGGTTGCACCCTGATGAGCTAATCTCCTCCCCAGGCCTCACCCCTAAAACCAGATTAAGTTTCACCCGTTTAATTCCTTACCATGGGATTAAATCTCCACCAATGGAGCCTTCAGGGACACCCAGCCACAGCCAGAGGGGAGCGCCCCAAGGCCGTGGGAGGGAGGGTGATTAAGGACCTCCCCCACCCCTTCCCTTGGTGCAGAGTGACAGTAACAGCAAGGGGCTCCCTATGTACAGGCCAGGAGGTGGGGAGGCGCCCCTCACCCAGCTCTCACCCACAACCAGACGTGGTTTGCAGAAGCTGTGCCAGGAACGTCTGCCACCCATTTCACAGGTGCGGCTGGACACCGGGACCTGAAGGCTGGACATCCTGCTATAGGGCCTTGCAGTGGCACGGGAGGGGGCCTCTTGGGAGAAGACGGCCCTGTGTGGCCTGATCCCATAGCACTGCTTCCAGAGTTCTTCTTCTGCAAGTGGGGTTTCTTCTAAGATAGAAAGCTGTTGTTGCCTGTTTGGAATCTCCATGTTGTGGAGCGTGTGTGAAAAGGTGGTGTGGACTGGGGAGACTGCACCCCTCGCCTGGCCACCCCAGTGTGAGAGGCCGGAACCGTGAGGCCTGGTCTGGCTCCCTGGGCGTGGCAGGGAGCTGTACGGTGCTCAGAGCCTGTTTCCTGTCGAGAAAGAGCAGCAGTGGGTCTGGTGAGTGCTGAGGTCCCGCCCGGAGTCCTGGGAGCCTGAGCGGTCGGGGATGCGCCACCTGCAGCTCCTCGCCATCCCTCTGCAGGGTAAATGGCAACACAGCTGGAGAGGCCGAGTCCAGGTGGGCTGGCAGGGGAACACAGGGCGGGAGGGCAGGGACGGGGGCCGGTGGGCACCCTGGCTGCCCACCACGGGCTCTGGGGCATGTCACCTTTGCTCTCAGTGCAGCGCCAGCAGTCGTCCCTCTGTACCCAGCACAGAGCTGGCACCTTGTCTTTAATGTCTCTCTGTGTCATAAAGGAAGACTCATGGAACACACAGCCGTCCGTGTGTGGAGCCACATGCTGTCAGCTTGGTCACACAGGCCTCGAGGGCACCTAGACTCCGCTGGGCACTGCCAGCCTCAGTGGCTGAGAATCCCAGACTGAAGGCCCAGGCCAGAGCTGCATCCCACGAGCAATGCCCGGATACACGTCCTAACACGATGACTCAGGCAGCCGATGGCTCTGTCCTGGCGCCTGCACACCGGGCGGGCCGACGTGCGTGTGGGGCTCTGACAGCTGTGCTGACCCCAGTGTTGTTATTGTCACTCTGTGGTTCTTCCTGGGAACTGTCCTCTGCCGTGTAACTGCGAGAGACGTTATCTGTCATTACCGCGCACACCGAGGAGAAGACACTGTACTGATCTCTTTTAATAGTTCTGAAGACACAGAACGCAGCCCAGAAGTTTGCCCATCCTTGCCGACTTCACAGCAGAGATGAGTGGAAGCTTCCTGTGAGCCGGCCATCTTCCGGGTGCCAGAGTCAGTACTAAAATTTATGTACCCTGACAAGTCATGTTTCTGTGCCTCAGTTTCCTGTCCTGTGAAAGGAGAGTGGTGACCAGAATCTTGGTTCTTAGACCCAGGTGCCCACAAGATGGGGCGGCATGGCTACTCCTCCAAACCTGGAAGGTCTTCGCTAAGATGAAGTAGGTTCCCTCTGTAGGAAGCCCTTGGGTTATCCTGATCTCCACCTGGGTCACAACAGCCCAGGTCTCCAACCAGTAGAACTGGCCTGTGTAGACTGAGCTGCTACAGAAAACAGAGAGAGGAGTTTTCATCATCAGCCAGTGGTTGGAAGGGTTAGGAGGCACAGTCAGACCCCGGGGCCCATGGGCATGGCCTTGTTAAGAGCCTGGGTATGAACTGAAGCTTCAGGACCACTGTGATCTCACTGGCGGTTCCACTACTAAGGATACCACCCCGAGTTCCTAAGCCCAGGAGGACCAAGCTGCTCACCCCAGCCAGTGTGGAGGGTGTGAAAAGCAGACGTGTCAGATGTAATGTGCTTTCCCTGAAGTGGGGTGCAGCTGTGCTGAGGACTGGGATTCAGCCTGTAAGCGGAGGGTGCTCAGGTAGGAAATGGGGAACCAGCTGAGGAACTAGGGGCTCCCAGGCAGAGACTGAGGAGGCTGAGCGCCCCACTCTCAGGGAAGCAGGGTGGGATAGCGCTTGGGCGCCCCCTCCCAATCCCCTCAGCAGGAGCCAGGGCTCACTGTGGCTCATCTTTACCTCCCAGAGCAGCCTTGGGCACCACTGCTCAGGGCTGAGGCTGCTGAGCAGAAAGGTGACCTGAGGGCAAGGAGGAGCATGGCCCACCCAGCAGCTCCTGTGGCCAGGGAGGGCCCAGTGCGCAGACCTGAGAGCCAGTCCGGGAGTGCTGGCCACCTTAGCCCCGGGGCCACCTTTGGACTCCACCCATGTCCTCCTTTGGCTCTTCTTGTGGCCTTTTCCAGGGCCTGGTACCACAGCCTCTGGTGCAGCTGGGAACGGGGGCCACACACCTGGCTCGGCTGGGTACCTCGAGATGTTCCTTTAGGTTCCGTTGATGGAATTTGTGTGCCTTTGGCCCAAGGTGCAAAGCCACCCATGTGGCCCAGTGGGCTGGTGAACTAGAGAAAGCAAGGTGCTGGTCAGGCCCAAGCAGACATGTATGGAAGAATAGCCACGGGCCCAAGGCCCCTGGCTTGGCTGACCCCTGTGTGGACACCTCACTGCAGCTGGCTGTTCCTCAAGGGCAGGAAAGAACGGGTGCTGGCTTCCTGCCAGAGTCTGCAGCCCCTGTCTCCAGAGGTTCCCGTTCTACCCGGCAGCCCATATCACTACAGGCTGGGAGAAGAGCCCCTGAGAATGACGGGCTCCTCTTCCAGACCATAGCGGGAGAAGCCTCCTGAAACCTCCACCTCCCAAACGTGACCCATGGCCTCTTTTATTTTCTAAGTAAATTTTTTCACTGACATTACACTTCTAGACAGAAAAGTGCCAACTCCTGAGCACGGCTGGCTGGCTCTTCACTGCAGCTACACAGCTGTGGGAGCAAGGCGAGCCCTGAGAACATGGGGCACGCAAGGCGAGCCAGGTGGACATGTTGTTCGGCAGAGGGGTTTCACCTGACACCAACCTGCTGAGTGGATAAATAAACCCACGGCAACCACCTGGCCCTTCTCTCTCTCCCACCAGGACAGAGGGCTTCAGCTGACCGCAGCTTCCTGCATTCTCTCTCTTGCCTTCACTTCTTCATAGTCCTCCTGCCAGGGCCTTTCTCAAGAGCTGCACTGGACGAAGCACGCAACCAGTTCCAGACATCCAGGTGTCTCTAGGCCATCACTGGTCACACCCCTGCCGTCCTACCATGACCTCCACCCCCTGTGACTTCTGTTGGGTCTGCAGCCTGTGCAGGGAGATATTGCACATTCCCCATGGTGTCCAGCAGAACATTTTGTCCATGAGTCGCTGCGTCAGGGTGTCAGCTGCTTGCTTATCCCTCTTGCTGTGCTGTGAAACTCAGGTGCTGCAAAGAGCTGTTCTGTGGTCAGCGGGTGTCTCCTTGTGCAAGCACCGGGTTCCTCCAGGCATGGCTTTGACAGGTGCCTAGCTAGGGTGGCTGCTGTGTAGTCTTGAACTGATTTGTGCAGGGCACAGGTCCCAGTACCCACTCCCTACACCTTGGCAAGCACAAGCTCTGCTGTCTTGTACCCCCCACCCCATGAGCTGACTTTCAATGCAAGTTCCACAGCCTGTCTGTAAATTGCCTGTTCAGAGGTCCTGCTCATGTTCCTGTCAACCTCCCACTTCTCCTCACAGATGGGCAAGAGTTCTTGGTGCTCAGCCTGTGAGCCACAGGTGTGAACTCAGGTATGGGCCCCCTCTCTTGGCCTCCCAAACTGTCTTGCTTTTATTTTTTCTTGATGTATTTGGCACCATTTTTTGTCCTTCTTTATCTTAGTGTAAATTTTTGTTTTTAAAAAATTTTATTTTCCTTATCAGCACCTTAGTCACACATTTCCCAACTCTCTGAGGTTATCACATAGGTTTGAGTTCTTTAAACTGCATCCTTCACTTATACCGTTCCCAAATAGACTTTAAAAATGAAGCATGATACACAGGTGTGGTTCACATCTGTATGTAACATGTCATCATATGTGCTTCATAAACATAATACTTTATCTTTGGCTTATCATCATAACAACATTCTAACACACTCTGTGAGACGCAGGCCTGAGGACACTCAGGTTCCTCTGCTTTTGTGCCACGGTGGCCCTCATTTTAATTCTGTGTGCATTTAGAGCCCATTAGCAGGATCGCTGGTCCTCTAGACCCCCGGTGTTTGTCCACGTTAACCTGGCGTTCACGTGTTTTTTATTCCTCTTTCATCTCAGAGCCTCCATCCGGGACCATTTTGCTTCTGCTAGGCGAGATTTCTTGTGCATTACTGTTAGCTCACGTGTTTTGGCTGCAAATTTTCTCAGACTTGATTTATTTGAAAATGTCTCTGCTTCGCCTTTATTTTTGAGAGGATACAGCCACCGGGCATAGAATTCTAAGTTGGCAATTATTTTTCTTAGCACTTGAATAATCTCATTCAATTGTCTTCTGCCTGCTATTTTTTTCTGCTGGGAAAGCAGCTGTCAGGTTTCTTTCTTTGAAAATAATACTCCTTCCCTCCTCTCATCTCTGTTTCTGTCTTTGTAGGTTTTGTGCTACGGCGCAATGCGCAGAACATGGAAATCACCGGCCCGACCATTCTAGGCGCACAGTTCACAGCACATTCATGCTGGTGTTCAGCACCATCGCCATCCACCCAAGGACGTCTACACCTTTAGCCTGAGCCTCAGACCCCACTAGACAGCGGCTCTCGGCCTCTCCCCAGCCCAGGATCCCCCCACTCTACTTCCTTCCTCTGTGATTTCACTCCTTTAGGAATCATGTAGGAATGGACTTCAGGGTATCTGTCCTTTTGAGACTGGGTTAATTCACTCATCACAGCATCCCCGGCTCATCCACTGTGTAGTCTGTGTCAGAATTCCCTTGTCCAAGGCTGAGTAACACTGCATTGTGTGGATGGACTGTAATTTGCTGACCCATTCTTCTCTTAGACTCTTGGGCTGAGTCTGTGTTTTAGCTGCAGCAAATAATTCTGCCATGAGCATGGTGTGGCACATCTCGCAGACTCTGCTTCTCACTGTTTTGGGAATATGCCTGAGAGCAGAAGCTCAGGATCATAAGGTAAACATGGTTTTCCCCAGTACTATGTACATCCCTATCAACAGTGGACAGCATTCCAATGTCTCCACACCCTTCTCAGTTTATTCTTTTCTTTTTTATAGTGGCCATCTGAATGCGTAAGAGATGACCCAAGAATTTCCTTTAGGAATTTCTTTCCATCTTTGGTTTTCAGTACTTTTATGATAATGTGCCACTTTGTGGCTTTTGTTACTTGTTCTGCTGGAATTGTAGGCTTTCTTGGTTCTGTGACTTGACATATTTAGTGCATCTTCAAGTATAGCGCTGATCTATTTCCTCTGTCCTTACCCCCACCTCAGCTGGGCTGTTTAACCATCTCTCATACACCTTTTATGTTCTTATTCTGTGTTTAGTGTCCTTTTTCTTCTCGGTGCCCATCTCTGGCTACCTTCTGACCTGTCCTCCAGTTCACTAGTATTCTCCTTATTCATGCCTAATTTGTTCCTAAATCCATATAAAACTTCATTCAGTCATCCTGCAGTTTCGTTATTTTCATTTGCCTCTACTTCATGCTTTTTAGCTCTTTGTTAAAATTCTTCATGTCGTCAGTTGTCTTTAAATATATTTATTAGTTATTTTAACTTGGTGATACCCCCTTACCTGCGTCTTCTTTGGGGTGGTTTCCATATTCTGCCACTCCTGGTTTTAGGGTGTTTGGATTATTTCTGGCACATGTAATTTTTGGTGGAACACTTGACATTTTACCTGACTGATCTGAGGCCTAGCCTGAGGCTGTAGATTTGATGACTTCCTGCAAGTTATTTTTGCTACTGGAGGTTAATCAGGGAGGGGAAATCAGCCCTGACTGGACCCATATGAGCTGGTCTCCAAGCAGCCTGACCCTTCCAGCCATCCGCAGTCCCCCAGCCTCACGAGGCTGCCGATATTTCTCAGATTCTCAGCGGGACACTGTTCAGAAAGCAAAGGTCTTCCCTTTGATTTCCCAGTGTTTGCTTTGACATAGGTCAGTGATAAGAAAGAACTTCCTTCTTTCCAGACAAGCTAGTAGGATAATGGGCTACGAGCAGCAGGTATTTGCTGGTTGCTTGAGCTGACTATCAGTTCTCAAGGAAGGATGACTTCTTCCAGGCCTTCTCCCGGCAGAGCTTCCAGAGCACTAGGAAAAGAGCTGAGTGCTCCACAGCACCTTCAAGATGGGCTGAGGTGGCATCTCTTTGTCCCGTCAAAAGGGAGACACAGTCCACATGTCAAACGAGAGCAGAGTCCATGCGAGAACCCGTTGCAGAATCCATCCAAAGGGTTTGCTCGGTGCTGTCGACATCCTGCTGAACCTGCCTGGCCCCTCAGAGCTTAGTAAGAGAGGTGCAAGATACTATAGGCAAGAACGAGGAAAGTGGGGGTGTGCTCGAGACGATTCTTCCCCTGTACACTCCACTTAGGGGAGAGTCTCAAGGAGCCACACTCAGCTGGAGCCACCCTAGACGTGCAGAGCAAACAAATACAGACAAGGGAAATACAGACAGACATCCACCGAACACACAGCATCAACCTGCTTTGGACTGGATCCAAACAATGTAAAAAGAATCAACTGCTGTTTAGAGACAGTGGGAAAGCTGACAGCTGATCTGAGAGTTGATTTTAAGGATTTCTGACATAACCTTGAGGCCCATTGTCATGGCTAAAATTGCAAGTCCTTCTTTTGAGAAATACACACAGAAATACTTGCAGGAGACAGCTTATGATTCTTGGATGTGTTTCTAAAGAAGAGGGATGGAAGCCGATTTTGAAGGGAGTTTAGATCAAGGAATGGAGGCAGGTTGGCCCTGGGATGCGCCTGAAGCTGGCGGCTGGTGAGGAAGGTATGGCGCACTGCTCTGTATGTTTTTGTTTATGTTTGAAATTCTACATAATAAAAAGTTTAAAATGTGCCAGGAATAATTAACATTCCTAAGACTTCAGTCCTGGGCCAGCTACTGCTGTGTTATTTCTTCCTTTTTTTTATTCTTTAGATTCCTGAGTATACAATTAACTTCCGTCTCACTTCCTGAGATACGCTGGAGTGCGATGCTGCCTCAGATGACCAGGCCCTGGTCCAGTTCTCTCCTTTTGCAGCGGGAGAAAGAGCGTCTGCTGGGAACAGGCGCTCGATTTCTCCAGGGCCATGGAAGGAACAGTAGTGGTTCACATGCCCAGTCAGCATGAGACATGCTTCATGCAGTCCAACAACCAAACCCTCGGCCTGGGAGAGAGGCACAGAGCAGAAGCTTCTTCTGGAACCAGAGTCTTTGGTGAAAGCTCTTCTTGCAGGACGCCCTGGAGCTAACCCACCCCATCGCTGGAGGGCACATCGAGGTGGCACGGGGGAACATTCCGGCTCAAACCTCACTGGACACTCACAGCACAGATCTGAAAAAGCACTGAACATCTCCAAGCACTATCTTCTGTCCTGGGAAATGCAGAATTCTTGCCTGCTTCCTGGAAGGTGAGCCAGGGCCAGGGGAGAAGAAGCCCAGGATGTCCTCGGACACCTGCAAGGTGGAGCAGAGGCTCTCTGTGTCTGGGTAGGTGGGAAAACTCTGACTGGGTCCCAGCCCCTTTTCTCTGTTTGAAGCCCAAGCCACTTCCTGGCCATGCTGGCCCTCTCCCATCCACCCAGGCAGGATGTGCTGAGACCGACAGCCGTCACCTGGGAATGTAGAGCAGCAGGACTAGGGAGGTCTTGAGCCCAGTAGCCAGCTTCCAGGGCCTGCTTTGGTCACTGTTTCTGGCACGAGAACAATAATAAGGCTTCAGGTTACCAGGAAGTAATTGTTTCCTTCCTGTGAAAGGGCCAAGGGATGGGGTCGCCATCCTGTGTGGGGTTTGGGGACTTCACCTGCTGCAGAAGAACTTGGAGGACTTGACGCTCAGTGGGCAGCCCTTCTGCGGACGGCTGCAGGGATGCACTGCAGCCAGGGACGAGGAGGGAGCTCGGGGGTCACCTGCCGTGCCAGGGAGAAGTCACCCCAGGAGCAGTGTCCTCCTGCATCAGGATGGGCAGAGCTTGAGTGCAAAGATGTGTGTCTGTCTGTCTTCTGTCTGCGTGTCTATATATAGGAGCACTCGTGGGACAGAGTCACCGCTCACGGCAGAGAAAGGCCATTTTTAGAAAGCATCTGTTCCGTGTTCTCAATAAAATTCAGGGAACTCTGCATAGAGAGGAAGAGCGAGGTAGCGAAGTGACAGACGAAGATGAAAAAGGAACTGGCTGAGAAGCTCCGGCAGGAGCGTGGGCTGCGTGGGGTGGGAGAGGGAGGCCGCCGGGCTGCACCCGGACAGATGGACCGACGTGCCGGCCACCTGTGCACAGGCCCCGCTGCGGAACCACCCCAGAAATGGTGTGATGTCTGCATGCATTACCTGCTCTCAGTATGAGAGTCTTACCAAGGTAGAAAGTACCCTGAAAGGCGATCAGACCTAGCTCTGCCACCGCGTGTGGGGCTGGAGGCTCTGAGCCCATTTGGCGGGATTAGATTTACAGGTGGAAATAGGAAGGGGAGACCGTGTCTCCTTGCCCTCTTGTGGCCCTGCCTGTCCCCCATAGCTATACAATCAGTGCTCTTACCCTGAGAGGCAGGAACCAAGCACAGAGTGTTGGAATTGGCGTGCGTGTGCCGCAAACCCCTGAGGACGCCCGGAGATAACCCCACTCCTTCCTGCAGTGGCCCACCAGCCACCTGTCCCTATCATCCTCGCATCCCTAAACACTGGATGGAGAGGAGCCCAGCTCTCAGCTGGACCCACACTCACAGGGCGGCTCACCCGGGCTCCCTGAGGGCTGTTCGGACTCCACTTTTCCAGGTGTCTTTTCTGAGTTCCCCTGGGTTCAGGGTTCCGAGCTGGCAATTGAGCCTCTAGCTCACCTTCCCTCTCTTTGCTGCCTCTGTGGAGCAGAAGCCACAGGGGAGCAGTTCAGCATCGCAGCAGCTGCCACAGCCGCGAATCCCCAGGGCTCAGGAGGAGAAGATGTGACAACTCCCGGTTGCCCTCCATGGCTGTCCCAGTGCACCCTGAGCCATAGCTCTGCTCACTCCCGCCCTGGGCCAGCCGTCGAGCTGGCAGATGGTGACCTGCCCTCCAAAAGAGAGCGTGGAGACTGTGCAAAGGGGCAGGCCTATGGCTTGGCCATCCAGAGGGAATGAGTTAAAGGGAGAAGAAGGAAAAATTAAACTATAGCCATGTGTGGCTAGAGAGGACACACAGGAAGTGATCAGAACATACAGGCCATGGGGATGCTCATCTCAGGAAGCCGAAACTGTGTGCTTCTTCCGAGCTTGTTGGTCACCTCGAGTTCCACAGGTGACAGACAGGTGTGACCAAAGAACTGCCTCACACCAGCTGGCTCCAGCTGCAGTCTGGCCTGCCCTCCTCCATGAGACCCTGGAAAGGGCATGACTGAGCCTGAGGTCCCCTGGGCCAGCAGCTCATCTACTCCCCACAGCAGTGAGGGGTCCATGGGGCAAACTGAGGTACAGCCAGAGAGAAACCTTGTCCAAGAACGCACAGCCAGCAGCTGACTGGCCTTGGCCCCGCGTTTGCTGCACGGATACCAGCTATATGACTGCAGGGCCCAGAGCAGGCAGGATTGCTGGAGAACCATGGCGTGTGCCTGTCCTGAGGATGTCAGGCTCTGACCACAGCCACATTTGGTGGCCAGACCAGTACCTAGGGACATCTCAGGTCTTCCTGGGTGAAGGGCTGGGTCCCTCAACATCTCACACTCCCAGAGAGACTGAAGGCCCTGGGCCAGGAGCCGGACCTGTGCTCCAGTCAACACTGCTCCTATGCTGTGGTGACCACCAGGATGGGAGTGAAGGGCTGGGTAGCTCACGCATAGGGCATTCTGGGTCTCCCACCCTCAGGGCCTTCATTGACTGGGGACTTCCTGATGCCTCTTCGCCTCTGAGCCTGGGACCCAAACACAGAGCTTTGCTGTAGCCCTGCAGCCTGACTCGTGAGTAGCAGCCTCTCCTGTTTGGTTCCATGCCTGGCCAGGTGACCTTGCCCCATCTTAAGCCCTCACTGGCTCCCTGGACAGCATGTGCCAGGCCTGGAAGAGAGGCTACACCACCAGCTGGAGGAAGGCGCCACCCTAGTCTCCCTCTTGGTGACTTCTGAGGAGCCACTAGGCCAGCTCAACCTGGGCCCTTCACCCCTTCAGGGGTCAGGGTTAGCTGCGCACAGGCAGGGCCAGGAGAAGCAGACCTCATCTCTTCTAGGGGAGGAGGACATGGATGTGGCAGTGACAGAGGCCTCTGGGCATGCCAAGAGCCAGGCACGACTGCTCAAGGTGCCTTTGTTGTGGCCTAAAAACAACTCAAACAGCACACAAGCCAGACAGTGTGGCAGGGCACAGGAGGCTGCTGCCCAGCCACGGTTCACGGGGTGGAGGACCAAGACTCTTCTCAGCTCTGGGTATAGCTCCCACTCACACCGGGCCCACGCAGGGACATGCTTGGGGACCTGAAATGGGGCCCTTCTTCGACCCTGTGTAGCCAGCAGGGAGAAGACACACAGACAAAAGACTGGAAGGCCGTGCAAATTCCCCCTGCATGACTGGCTGGAAGCCCTGGGCTCAGGAAGCCCAGTGCTCAGGCCTCTGGGAGAGGCCAGGGAGACTCCCTACCTCTTCCCTCCCAGGGGTCCCAGATGATAAGTGCTGTGCAAGGGTTTGAAGATGCACTGAGCTCGCCTGCTGAGGTATTGGCCAGCCAACAGTTGTTTTCAAATCCAGAGGGATCTGATAAATGCTCTGGACTTCTTCAAAAAGTATCAGCCTGTTAAACCTTCTACTCACAACTCTGTACTTATCTTTGAAAATATAATCTTGCTTTTGGGAGAAGGAATACAGGCCCAAAGGAGGAACAAACCACACAATACAGGAAACAGAAAGCAGAAGTCCTCCAAGCTCAAGCACAGAGACATGGCTGCTGCCGACGCTGGCCCCCCACCCTTCCATCTGCAGAATTAGAGCTGGCAGAGCCGAGCGCCTCCCCATAGGGCCAAGACAGCAGTGGCCAGCACCGGCCAGGACCCACTGCAGCGAGCGGGGGTCACATGGGAAGCTGAGGGAAAACATTTATTTCCTGTAATTGTTGACTCTGCCTTCTTTTTGTTTGTCTACATCTGCGTTGTATTATGTGCACTTGCTCGTCTCTGCACTGGCATTGCTTCTATTTGGATGCTTTTCTCCAGATTTACTAACAAACGCTCAGTGTCAGAGGCTTTGTACGTTGTCCTGTGCGAGAGGTGATTTCCAAGCTTGAAACTTGGGCCCCTTTTGTTGGAGGTATGTCGTGCACGGGGGGGGGGGGGGGGG
>PVLD010015951.1:0-15776 GCA_004027595.1 Dinomys branickii | reverse complement strand
TATTTGGTTTTAAAGACATTGGACTCAAACTGTGTTCTTTCTCCATTTGCCAAGTCACTTGTCCCAAAATATTTTTCTACAGAATAAAATCAGTCTTTTCGCTGTAAGAGCCATCTTTGTGTCTGGAGATGATCTGTCTCTCTGTCCAGCCCTGTAGGCTGCCATAGAGTCTTGAGGAGAAGTGTCAAGAGCATCACTTAATTCCCATGGGCCACCCCCTTTTTCTTAGAATTCTTCTTTCTCGGGTATATGGGTTTTATTTTTCCATTTTGGGATCCGGGATCTTTCAGTTTTTTATGATGAGCATTATCTTATCTTGTTACTAGAAAATAGATAAACATAGAAAGAAATTACTCAGGATACAAAGCCCCTGAGTCCCTGTAATGTTGCCTCTAACCCCAGCCACCAGCCCACTCTCACCCCCAGGGATCCTGCTCCTGAAGGTCATGCAGGGCCACGGGACCCTCCCAAGGCACTTTCTGGTCTGAAGCCTAAGCCTAATGCGCCTTAGGGCCACCGTCCTAATGCACCTTGCTGTGAGCACCTCACAGGCCTTCCAAGTCTTCCCTCCCCACCAGGCCCTAGGCAGTGTCCTTGAGGACAGGTCTGGCATCCCAGGCTATCCCATGTCAGCAGAACCCCAGGTCTCTAGGCGGTGTAGATTCTCCAAAGTGGCTGCCACCAACTCCTCCCTCCTAGTCTTCAGTACTGGAGGCTGGACCACCCCAGTGACTGGTTTGGCGGTGGAAAGGGGCGGAAGTGACCAGGCAGTGGTGCTCCCCACCCCTCCCTGCCCCTGGATGGCTGCACTGGCTGTCACGCCCCACCACATGCGCTTCCTGACCTGAGTCCTCCCGAAGGTTTGCTTCCAGGCAGAGACATGCAGCCAGGTGGAGCTCTCAGTTGCCAAGGCTCTGGTGACCTGTAGCAGCTACCCCACTCTGGGGGCTTCCACAGCTGCTCCCTGCTCATGGTGCCATGGGCCGCCTGCTTCTTGCTTGGGGTCTCGTGGCTGCAGATGGACAGTGGGTAGGTGATCCGAGGTGCTGCTGGCTGCTTCTTCTTGGGGCTGTCACCTCTGCTGGGATGCCAGGGACAGGGGCAGCAGGGCCCCTTGGGGTCACACATGTGCAGTGCCTGAAGCTGCAGTGTTCCAGTGGAGCTGGGGTGCGATGGGGTACTGGGTGCCTGGGGACCAGACCCACGGGCCGAATGTTCTGGCTACAGACTCAGCTGAAAGCTCGACACAGGATAGGAACAACCTATGGCTTCTTTTTAAAGCAAAACACAAACCTGGACAAAGAACAGGGCAGTGGCAGTACTGGGACTCTGGAAGCATCCCAGAAGAAAAGGGGGAGCGAGCACTGAGACAATGCTGCCCAGTTTTGGATTGTGTAGCAGGTGGGTAGAGTAAGAGTAACTAAATGAACTTAGGGTTTTAAGAGGACTCTCGTCCCTGGGTGCCGAACATAGCAGTCTGTGAAGTCCTGTGCCACAGGTAAGGAGGCCTCTTCCAGTCCACCTGGGCTCCTCTGTACTGTGGGGGACAGCACTGTGCAGATTTTGTCACAGCACCATCCTGGACACTGTTAAAATGAGAGCTCCGACTCAGGGGCTCTGTGGCAGGGTCTTGAAGGTCTGCATCTCCAGTATCAACTGTGCTGCATGACCATGGCCCACCTGGAAGAGGTAGGATGGAGGAGGCTGGCTCAGGTCTCCATCCCCAGCACACATGGGTGCAAGCCAAGCACCGCATACCCTCTGAGCACAGCCCTGTCCCAGGTAAGCAGTTGCCGGCTCCTTGCTGCCCTCTGCTCTGAGCCACCGCTTCTCTCCCTGCTGTCCCCACAGCTCCCCAGCTCTCCACTCTCACTAGAAAGGCCCAGAGCTGGGACTCGAGGGTGGGTGCAGCCCACAAGCAGGGAGTATATCACTGGTCTGGGCCCAGCTTCACCCAGTGCCTGCGGGTCTCTGCCGGGCGCTACATGGCCCACTGCTCAAAGCCTCTCTCTCCTCTCACTTGGCATCACTGTGAGCAGCAAGCCACTCCTGCCGAGAGACACTGGAGAGCTGCTGAGAGGACCTCAAAGTGTGGCTATAAACGCGTTCCATCACCGGCCCCCCGCAAACCCTAACAGGCACTGGCGGGCCTCCTCTGCATCCTGCGGGGACACCCTCAGCTCAAGGTGCAAGACAAGGACACTGCTGGCCATCTTCGTCGGCCTTCTCTGTCAGAAAGAGGAGCTTCCCAGAAGGGACCCCACCCACACTTGTCTCCAGTGGCCAGAGGAGCCAGGGAAGGACTTCGCAGTGTTGAAGGAGGCTGCCTTTCTACAGACTTCCCGCTTTCCCACAGGAGTCCGGGCCTTCCATGCACTGCTGTGGCCCCGCGCTGTGAACGGCCCCTGGGACTCCTCCCGCAGGCCTCTGAGTGGCCTTTGGAACAGGCACAGAAGCCACGCAGATACAAGAGCAGGGTCGTGCATGGAAATCAGTCACATCTGGCCAGCACTCCCTAGAACTGGCATCTTGGGGTCCTTTGAAGTGGAACCAAGGAATTTCTGATGTCAGGCGAAGCGAAAAGGCTTTAGCATTGGAAAAGTAAAGGCTTTTCTCAGATCTGCTGGCAGCAGCGTGGAGCTCTGGGCAGAGGGAGCCACAAGCAGTCTCTCTCCTTCAGCGGCAAGGAGTTTCCACCTCCCAAGGCGCCCAGTCCTGCTTTCCTGCTGTGCTGAGTTCCAGGGTTTCTACCCTTCTGGTAAGATGGGCCAGTCCTGGCCTCTGTCCCCACCCAACCCACAACTAAACCACGGCCCAGCCAAGCGGGCTCAAGGCACCGCACAAGCCTCTTCCCCGCGGGCAGTGGTTAAGCTTGAAAGTGCTGATGGAGCTCAGCCAAGTAACGCGTGTGCCGACATCGCTGCGCTCGTGCGGGTCACGGTTCGGGAAAGACAGGCCCCTGAGGCGGGTGCCAGAGCACACGGGCACTGCGTCACCGTGGTGGGCAAGGCCCCTGACTGCCTCCTCCACTTCCTTCCATTGCGCTGCGACACCTGGCCTCCTCGTGACTGGTGGGCACGCAGGCCGGGTGGAACCTCTTGCCCAGACCCGCGTGGCCCCGCTGCGGAGTGCAGGGCATCTGGGGCCCTCCCCTCTGTTGTTCCACTTCTCCGTACTTCTGGTTTTGTAATGACAGAAGCCACTTCTAAATGTCACCGCCTTGGAAAGCCCAGTGGCTGTCAGGGTGTGGCCTCAGAAAGCAGATAAGCAGACCTTCGCTCTGTGCAAGGGAGGAAGGGCGGCTGTCTCGGGTCTGTCCCTCCCAGCTGGCAGTGCCCACTTCTTGGGCTGCCATGGTGTGGACTGGTATGGGGCAGGTGTCCATGTGCACTGCGACCCCACACACCCACGGGAGCACCCTAGCGAGACACTGACACCAAGGCGGACCCCAGCCCAGCACAGAGCCCTCACCTCACACTCAGGAATCACATGCAGGAATGTCCGCTGCAAGGGTTCCTTTGAGTTCATGATCCTATTGTGCCTTTCACATCGACCTCACCCCCCAAAATACAACTCCACGCGGCCAGCAAGGCACCTTGGGCTGGCCGGATGCACCCTTCCTTCGGGGCACCTCCTCCCCCGGGGCTCGCTGAGGAGGCCCTGGCCCTGTGATGAGCGCAGGGCCGCTGCCGCCATCGTCGGTGCTCAGTTGCAAGGACTGTAAAAGCTTAAGCCACTGCAGCAGGAGAACATTTGCCAAAGTGGCATCAAAATGCTCAAAACAAACTTATTAGTTAATGCGGCCCATCACCATGACAACCAAACAGCACAGAAACAAACGTTAGTGCGCAGATTTATTACTGTGGAAGGTTTAGCTAATACCGTTCCAGAGGTATATTATTTTCCACTTTCAGTTGTAATAAAAATTTTTTTAAACTAATTTAAAATCCAGCTGGAGAGGCCAATCCAGCCCACATCTCAGTACCCAACCCAGGGTGCAGGCAGTGCCCGCAGCTACTTCTCTTCTGGGCAGAGCAGCCAGCCACCTGGCCCTGAGTCCAGCCCCAGCCAACTCCACCAAGAGCAAAGCCCTCACCTGTGTGGACTGTAACTTTCTCACCTGTACAGTGAGGGAACCTGGAGTTCCTCAAGGGCATCTCAGCTCTGGTCTCAGCCGAGGAAACCGGGGCAGAGAAGCCCAAGGCTTTGGGCCCCCTGTAGGCCCCTGGGAGGTGTCTTGCATTTCCTCCTTCCTGTCATCCAGTCCAGGAGCAGCAGTTTCTCTGCAGAGCCCTGCAGACCCTGCCTGTCCCCTCTGCTGCTGTACCGGGGAGTAGCAGCCCTGGGCACATGGGTGGCTGTGGCTCCGTGCCAATAAAACTGTTTTCAAAAGCGGCCAGATTCGACCCCAGACAGTTGGCCCACAAGACAGCCAGCGAAGATCAGTCAGTGGGCCAGGAGGGGCACGTGTCCATGCTTCCCTGCTCGGTCCAGCCAGGTGGGGACTCACCCCAGAGACATATAAGGCTAAGGGACAAAGGCCCCAGCAGGCAGGGGGAGCAGGTGAACCTGAAGGCCAGGCTGAGGACTGGGGCGCCCCCGCAGGTCCCTACCCCAGGTCACTCTCCCTGCTCCCTTCTAGCCATGATGATAGTCCTGGCAACTGCAGCGCTGGCCCCTCCTGGCTACTCCCCTGCACCCAGGGTAAGCCTTTGGCGGTGTGCTGATGGGGACCCTGGCTTTTCCTGGCCATGACTCTCCCACTGGACCCAGTGCTGGTGTCTCTACCTGGCCACACTGTTTCACTCCGCGCAGCTAAGCGGTGCTGGTGAGGAGGCCCCTTGCTGTGCTGACAGGCACCATCATGAGCACCGCTCTCCAGCCCTGTGGACCCCAGCCGCGTGTCCAGGGGCCTGGTTCTTGGGTCTCCTCCGCCTGCCCTCTCCCTGCAGCTCAACTCTACAGCACCGCTCCTTGCCTCCCTCCTTGCTCCTGCTGCAAAGCCTGACTCTGGCCAGGATCTTGTCTCTACCGCAGCCTCCGTCTCTCTCCTTCAGCCCCTGCCCTGGTCCTTGGCACCTTTGAGATATGCAGCCCCAGCAGCCTCCTCACGCGGTGCCCACACTCACTGGGTAGGTGGTTCAGTCCCCTCCTGTGATTCGTGGAGGACTGTGTGACATCAGCCAGGCTGTGAGGAGGCAAAATCTGTCCCAGGGACACAGCCCCAAAGGAGACACAGCACCACTCTCCACAGTGTGATGTCCAACACAGCCATACAAGGGGCACTTGAGTTCAGACCCAGCTGGTTGCGGGCACAGGGTAAGGCATGCAGCCTGCAGGCCTTTCCTGGCCCTCCTCCAAATTCCTATCTGACTTGGCCACATCCTTTCCAAATCCCCAGACTCCCAATCCCACAGTGCTCTCCTTATGCTGGGGTCCAGCTGGGCCCCTCCACATGCGGACCTCCGGGCACAGTGCCCTCCCGGTGAGCTGCTCAGGGAGGGCACACCCGCCAGGGCACAGAGTGGGGGCAAGGGGTGTGGGAAGGTAAGCAGGCTCTGCAGAAAGCTCCTGTGTGCTCAGAGTTGGAAGCCAGGCGGGCAAGGGAGGGTAAGGCAGGAGGTGACGCCATGTCACTGCCAAGAACCAGAGACCACAGTGAGATAGCAGGCAGCAGGAGTGCTGAGTAGAGGAGGGCACCCTGGGTGCACGGTGCCCAGGGCTGGCAGAGGAGGAAAGCTTGGGGAGGACCAGAAGCAGGATATGAGCATCTCACTGCATTGGCTGTGGCTGTAGCTGAGAGTACCTGAGGCTGTACACTTCATAAAGAGAAGCACGGCTCGGGACTCTGGTGGTCAGATGTCTGTACAGTATGGCACCAGTGTTTCGAAGGGCCCCCGGCTGAGTTACAGCATTGTGGAGACACGGAAAGGGAACAGGCAGTGTAGGAATGTGTAAGCATGCGGGCGGGCTTGCTTTGTAGTGGTCCACTCTCCTGAGAACTAGCCAGTCCCGTGAGCCCTACCTAGCCCACTCCCGCTAGATGCTTACCGACCCCTTCTGAGGGCCGTCGGAGCATCTCCCCCAGGCCACACCTCCTAATGTTTCCACCTCCTCCATCCATAGCATCCCTAACACCAAGCTCCCAGTACTCAAACCTGGAGCACTCTATACCACAGCAGCTGAGTGCCAGGGGAGAGGGCAGTGTTGGGCTGAGACTTGGCTGTCCATTTGCCGAGTACCAGCGCAGCTGTCCAGGGGATGGGGGCTCGTTAGTCAGTGCTGGATGGAGTGGGGTTCTGTGGGTACTAAGCAAGTCAGAGCCAGCGGGAGGAGAAGAAAGTGGGAAGGGTCTTGAAAAGTGGACGAGCCATACCACACTCCTTGCCTTCTATTGCCAAGCATTTTTCTCCACACTTCTGTGTAGGAGAAGGAGGCAGCTTGCCTGGTACTGGGGCACCACAGATACGCTTCTGATCTTGTCCAGCTCCATGGAGATGTTTTGTCCCCAGGGCACAATTTCCTCCTCCCACCATTGCTCGTAGTCCCTGAAGCTGCTGGAAGCCTGAGAAAGAGCAGAGAAACCACAGAACAGACTCAGTGAGGACAAGATGCCCACTCTGAAGTAATCAAGGGGCATTTTCTCAGGGTTAACTAAGAAATACCAGTGACTGGACTGTTTTTCCAGTTCAAAATTAATGTCACTGGCAGAAATGACACAAAGCCAACAAAAGCCAGAGCTGCAGCCAGTAAAAGTTTTTATAGGTGAAAAAGTGAATGAAAACTCATTGTTTGCATTAAAAACAGTGAAAATTAGGAAAAATGAGAAATCATCAACAGAAAATGAAGTGGACTGCACGTAAAAGTACACATGTTAAATTTAAGATTTCTATTGACAGAGAAATAAACACTGTTAACAGCATTTAGATTTAGACCTACGCAAATTATTCAAGAACTTTGCCTTCGTGGTAATAACAGCGCACGAGAACAACGCACTGGACCAGAAGGTGCCATCGTTAAAATTAGATGCGCCACAAACGAGGAACCTAGGAAAATGGATGGGCCAGGCCTTCATGGGAAAGAAGGAGAACTGCAGTGGGGGTGCGGGAGCCGGGCTGCGCTGACAGGCTGTTCCCGTCGGTCGCTTCCCCCAGTGTCAGCGGTCATGGTCACCTCTGACCGGCCAGCCCCCAGTGGCAGGGGACGTGAGGACACCGCGTGGCCGGCTCCGGGTCAGCCCCCACGCGGTCTGTAGGGCTACTTTCTAGAGCACAGGGGCTGGACAGGTGCGAGCAGGGAGGACACCAGGACACCCTCCAGGTTTCTTGCCTTCATACCCCAGAAAGTCAGGAACCACGTGGCTGGGTGCAGGGATCCAGAGCAGGACGAGGGCCGGGTGTCCTGGCAGAGTGACAGTCACAAACCAGTTCCCCCAGAGGGACCAGCTGGGGACAAGGGCTACAAAGAAGTCTCAACCTCCCAGGCCCCGGCTTTGCGAAGCCCAGGCTGCCCACCTGCCTCCACTTACAAATGTGGCTCCACACGATCCACTGTCCTGCTGCCATCCATCTGTGGGCCCTTTACCAACTGGGCATGAGACCACAGTTCCTCTGCACTGTGGCTTCTTCAGCAGAACAAAAGGCTGATGCACAGAGAACCTCGCCAAAGGCCACCTCCCGGCATTTAGTCAGCAGGAACATTACAAAGCCATATTTGCAAGCCTGGGGGCACTTTTTTAAAAAGGACCACAGACCACCACTGTGATGCTGTGATGGGACGGGCAGAGAGAGCAGCCTGGAGAGAGCGGCGCGGGCTGCTACTGCACAGCCAGCAGGGACACCTCACCCAAAGGGCAGCCCTCCTGTCTCCCGCACCCTGGGATTGTGACTCCCCAGCAGAGGCATGTGGCCCCTGGGCTCTTCAGTCTGACACGGACTCAGGTGCCCAGCACCCAGGGAAGCAAGACACCTTATTCTGTCGTGCCTGGCCTCTAGGTCAGGGCCCCTGGCCTTGGGGCTACTGCTCCGTCCCTGGGCCCACATCGCACCTTAATGTGAGACAAGAGGCAGTGGCAGTGCTTGCCCCACTCTGTGGGGTCCTCTACTATGAAGTGACCGTACAGGGGCTAGTCCCAGCTGTTATCTGGAGTATGAATGCAATTAGTCCCTGGGGTCAACTTGACTGCTGCTGCGCAGGCCATGCTTGATTCTCACGCAGAAAACAGCGGGTTAATCCAGGACCTCACGCTCCTTGAGTGAATGTGTGTTAAAGCCAACAGTCAAGTCCCTAAGTCCTAGAGAAAAATCAAAAAGTCCACAGAGAAACCCTCAGCCACCCAGCCTGATGGCAGCTCAGGAGGGAGGCATGGCAGACTCTCCTCTAGCGGCCGGCCCTGTCTGTCCATGCACAGACCCAAGCCCACCTGGCAGGCACCCAGCTCCTCACGCTGAGCACACCCGCTGAGCTCAGGCAGCATGGCACCTGGCAGTGGTAGCAGCAGGTGACGCCCCAGGTCCCACAGCAGAGCGGGCAGCTTTAGGTGCCCTGCTCTTATCTCTGGGGTCCGTGGCAGCGTTTCTGGAACAGAGCTGCTGCCTGAGGAGTTTTAGGATGTTTATGTCTCAAGCCACGTTGCACGTTCTTGAGTGTGCACTTAACCTCATCCGTTCCAGAGGGCAGCGGGCTTCTCATCCAGGGCAGATGCTCCCTGAGCCATTGTTCCACAGGCGCCCATTTTCCGAGCCATTTCCTGCGTTCCTGCCTATCCCAGGCAGCACGCGATTTCTGAGCGGCTCAGCATGGGGCATGGCAGCCAGCTGGCACGCGCTCACAACCCCTGGGACACTGGCCACTGTGCTAATCCCGGGCCTCACACACTCTGAGCATCTTTCTGAGGGCCCCCAGGGGTGGCCCGGGTGGGCAGCAGTCTAGCCCCTTCCAAGTCAACTCCCCCAGAGCAGTCTGAGACCCTGCTGAGTACAGAGTGCCTGAGCCCTGTGAAGTCTTCCTGGGGCTGCACATACGCACCCTGCAGTCTCATTAAACTCGAGCTGAGTCAGTGCCCTCGGGAGGTGCCCCAGTTCTGAAAGCCAGTGAAGGTGATGCGGGGGCAGGCTGCTTCTCAGCACCACACATGGCCTGATTGAAGGCAGACGCTTTCTCCAGCTCACCTGTCTGTACAAGCGAGGCGGCCAGGCCTCCAGATTACATCTTGAGGAAAGGAATGGAGAAATAAGTAACAAGAAGGCCACAGCCAGGTCATTCATTTATTCAGCAAACATCTCTAGGAGGACCTGATTTACAACTTAGTAGGGAGGGAGAAGGCAGCCACTCAAGGACCAGCAAACTACAGAGAGAAGATGATGGCCAGGAAGGGCAGCTTGGGGCCCTGGCCAGCACTCAACACAAGCCCGGTGCCCTCAGCCCCCTCAGGCGCAGAGAAGCTCTGGCTGCCCTGCAGCTCCTGCCCTAGGCTCTGACGTCACTGGCCTGCCCCAGGACCAAGGTGTGGGTATTTGGGGATTCCAGGCAATTCTTTCCAGGGAAACCTGCGCCAGTGGTGGCCCCAGAAATTCAGTGGACAATGGGGACCTGGACAGTGGGGCCCAGAAGGCTCCCATCCATCCCAGGTGTGCGGAGACCAGGCCCGCGGTCTGAGGAGGTGCTTGTGGTGTGACAGTGTGACCTCAGCATGACAGAAGTCAAGGCTGGGCCCCTGTGTATTCTGTTTCACTCCTGGCTCCATGTGGTTTGTGTACTTCTGCCCCTCACTGGCCCGTGTGACACACGGGGCCTGGGGGCTGGAGGAGGGCAGGGGCCATGCTCCCCAGCATCGGACCTCACTGCCCAGGACAGCGGGATATGGTGGGCTTCCTGCTCCCCCGAAGGTGTCGTTGAGGTCGTTGTCCCAAGAAAGACAGAAGAAAGGGCGTCAGTCATCTACTAGCTGCTGGGGGTGCTGGGACACCAAGACCTGCCCAGGGAGGCACCAGCAGCTCCGGGCTTCCTCACCCCACCTGGGCCTGTGGGTCCTGGGAGCTTCCAGCCATCTTGTGGCCATGGCCACAGCTGGAGCCTTCTGTGGGCAGCATAGTGTCCACCTGACTACAGGTGCAAGGGTCCAAGGGAGGAAGCCCATGCTCAGCCCTGGAGCCAGCACCTCCCTCACCCTAGAGAGGTAGAGGCAAAGCAGGGGAAGCACGGGAACATCGGCTTTGCCCCCAGCAAGGGATGCACAGGGATGGTTCTCCTTGGAAACCAGACTGCCTGCCGCAGAGAGGCCTTGATAAATCTACCTGATGGTAGACTGGCGCTGTGGTTTATACCAAAAATGTCCACCAGAGAGCTTCAGTGCTCAGTGATAGGGGTCTGGGGAAAAGGTCGGACTTGAGGCCGCCAAGCCGACTTGCTGCTAGGAGGTAGGGTCTTGCTGGAAGAGGCGGGGCACTGTGTCTCCCTTGCTCTTCCCTCCTCTCTGTGCTTCCTGGCTGCCACAAAGAGAGTGGCTCCCTCTGTTGGGGCTCTGTGGGCCTCAAGGACTGAACCCTCTGAAATCATGAGCCATAGCAGCCCTCTCCTCCTTAGCCATGGGCATCGGAGATTTGGCTCAGTGATGGGAGAGTGACCAAGAGACCTAGGAAGACAACTGCAAAAGACCTGCAGGCAGAGGTGGAGACACACAGGACTTTCGCCGGACTGTTCTCTGCTGTGACAAAATGCTCATTAAATAAAGAGCATCAGGGAGCAGCCTACGGAGCACATGGTGTGGGTCCCAAGAGGCATGGCCCAGAGCTCCGCTGGGATGGGAGGTGGAGATCCATGTTCTCGGGGAGCATACACTCTCCAGCTAATTGTAGCAATAAACGGTGATGTCCAACGGTTGATCTTGAAAATCCTGATCTGTTTTCCAGACATCCACTTTCCCAGCCTTCCTTGCAGAGTGGGTTTGGTACAATATGCACATGTCAGATAAGACACAAGCAAAAGTCATCAGGAAGGCTGCTGAGGGGGGTTTGTCACTCCCAACAGAGACGGCAGTGAGAGGGGAGTTTCCGGCTGCTGTTCCCCTCTGCTTGTCCTTGAAACGGAGATGTGATTCTCAAACCAGCCATAGTCACCTCCCAACTATATGTTTCAGACGTGAGACAGAGACCTCTCCTACCAGGAAGAGAGCCGGAGTCCGGGTTCCCGGTGGCACGACTGAGCCAACACAGTAGTGTCAAGACTGCCTGATCCTGGCATTCTGGTCCATACTGCTAGATATCCTGATGGTTGAAATCATGGATTTTCTATTACTTGCAGGTATAAGCATCCTAATGGATATGCCTGTTCATAAAGTAAATTTCTATTACTAAATTTCAGATGTAGGAAGTACCCCTGGAGACCAAATCAGGAGAAGACCTATCCCTAACCGCACCCACGAGGACCCTAACCAAAGGTTTCTGAGGAAGCTAAGAGGTAACCTAGAATTCACCTGCCTGGCAGTGCCTTCCAAGTGTCACAGGGAGTCAACTGAAACAGAAGATTTAAACAGGGTCAAGACTTAATAATGTAAAGCACAAAAATGTATGGATTTCGATCAAACACAGTTGTCGTACCAAGATGTGAGAAGATTCCCAAACTGAACGAAGAAAGAAAACTAAAACACAGGAACAATGTGGCAGCAAATGTGTCACAATTACCCGATGAAGATCTCAAATCAGCTGTCATAAGAATGCTTCAAAAAGTATTGCAATTGCACTCAAAATAAATGTTAAAATAGAAAGTTCCAGCAGACACAGTAGAAAGTTCTGGCAAGGAAATAGAAGATGCAAAGAATTTTAAAAATGGAAATTTGGAGCTTAAATTTAGAACCAATGACTAAAACTAAAAGTTCACTGGATGGGCCTAATGGAAAAAATAGAGGTGATGGGAGAAACATAGGAACTGAACCACGGACAATAATAATTACTCAACCTGTACAATGAGAGAAAGATGAATGAAAAAAATTAATAGAGATTAAGGAATTTGTGAGGTTATAACAAAAGTTCTCACTTGGTTATAACAAAATATTGTGACCCAGGAATCCCAGGCAGAGAGGAGAGAGAAGACTATACAACAAGTACATAACTCATAATCAAACATTCTCCAAGGTTAGCAGAGACAAAAACCTATAGATCCACGAGAGTGGAAAAATCCAAGAGACAAAGAGACCCAAGAGAGTCAAGTCTGTGGAAACTAAGGACAGAAAAGGTTTCAGATGAGCTTGTGGCACACACCTATAATCCCAGCTGCTTAGGAGACTGAAGCAGAAGAGTCATGAGTTCCAGGGCAGCCTGGGAAACTTAGCAAGACCCTGTCAATTAAGGAAGAAAGGGACAGAGGCAGAGAACTCGGAGGCAAGCACAAGGCCCTGGGTTCAGTATCCAGTTTGAGGAGGAAAGATGATTTTCAACCTGCCAGACAGAAATAAAGCACTGCATATGTGATAAACAATGCAAATGACAGTGAGATTCTCATCAGAAATCATAGAAGCCAGAAAAAAAGTGTTTTTTTCATATACCAAAAGAAAAGAACCATCAATCCAGACTATTATAGTTGACAAAAATAAACCTCAGAGATGAAAGGGAAATCAGGACGTTCTCAGACAGAGAGAAAGCACGAGACGTGGTCTCGAGCAGATGTGTAGGAACGGCTGAGCAAAATTCTCTGAACAGGAAGGAAAGGGTCGAAGAAGGAAACTTGGTAGACAAGTAGGAAGAAAGGACATCCAAAAATTGGTAAAGACAGTAAGCTTTTCTTTTTTTCTAAGTTATGTTTGGAGAGTCGAGCAAAAATTGTACCTGTCTGATGTGGGCTTAAAACAGAGAGGTTAAAGGTACAGATGGAGAGAGATACCTGTCTCCACCACAACAGCACAGTATCCTGTAGCAAGTTGCTCACATGTGACATCTAAAGCAACCTCTACAAAATCGTGAAAATATACACTCAAAGCAGTACAGATAAATCAAACTAGAATGTTAAAAAGTGTTCAATAGCCCACAGACACAGGAGAGAAAGGAAACAGAAATAAACAATAGAATAGAGAGCGAACATTAAAACAAAAAGCAAACATGTAGCCTCCATAAACCAGTGACTCCACTGAAAACAAATGGTCTCAACATGCCAATTAAAAGACAGGGACTGGAAGAGGGGATGAAAAGCCATGACCCAGCTGTAACTGTGTTCTACACTACAAGATACTCGCTTCAATATAATGACACAGAAAGCTTGTAAGAGAAAGGTGTATAAGCCAAAAATTAATCAAAGGTAAATGGGAGCAGCTGCATAAATATCACAGTGACTTGCAGAGTAAAGGAAATGACCAGCAAAGGAGGGAGACCTTAGGTAAGTGTATCAGCCAGCTCCCACACTGCTGGACACAATGTCTTACGTCCACAACTTCAATGGGGAGAGAATTAATTTAGCTCATGGTTGTTGGGCTTCAGGCCATGGCTCTCCTCCAAGGCAGAGACATCATGGTGGAAGACCATGGTGGAAGCAAGGCTCTGCAGCTCACAGTGCCCAGGAAGCGGAGCAGGGAAATGGCGCCAGAGAAGAAGGGCCCGGGGCCAGATACAGCACCCAAGGTCGCACCTCAGGGCCCACCCACATGCTCCCAGACCTGTGCCTCACTATTTCCACCACCTGAGTTGATATAATCAAGCTTAACCACAAGAGTAAGGATACAAGGTAAACCCATCAAGCAGACATAGGCTACGTTCTAAATGTATATGCCCCAAAACAGGGCTGCAAAATATGTGAATTCTACATGATAGAAATAAAAGAGAAATAGACAAATTCTCAATCAGAGTTGGAGAATTTAAAACCTTTCCCTTGGCTACTAAAGAAAAACTATACATACGTAAAGTTAACAGGATATAGAAAAACTCACAAGACCATTAACCAATAAAACATAATAGGAATTATGGGACCCCCCCACCCATCCATGCAGAGGACATGTTCTCTTCAAGCAAGACACTCCCTTACATCTTCCAGAAGGGAGAGCTTCCTGCTGAAACATTGACCCCAGCCTGAGAGAGCCACGTTAGACTTCTGAACTACGTAACTATCATATAACAAATCTGTGGGCTTCTTAAAGGCCCGAAATTGGTGGTCACTTGCCACAGAAGAAAATAGAAAATACTATCAGCTAGTAACTCAGATCTACACATAAGGATAAAAAGAAGCAAAAATGGCAACTACATGGAAACTTTTAAAATACATCTTTTTTCCTTAAACATTTATTTAGATTCTTGGAAGCAACAAGAGCAGTGACCTACCACAGGATTTATAACATGTGGAAGCAAAATGAAGCGCAATGAGAGCAAAAAAAAAAAAAAAAAATTAAGGAGAACTGTAAGCATATTTTACAAAGTTCTTACCATATACATAAAGTGTATGGTATTATCTAAAGGTAGACTCTGATCGTTTAAACACAGACTGTATTTAAACCCTATACCAAGCACTAGTAAAATTTAATTAATTCAGATGGAGGAAGGAAAAGGAAAAAGAGACAGAAAGCAAATGACAATGGTAGATTTCGAACTGTCAGGTTAATAACCACAGCAAATATAAACAGTCTGCACACTCTAAGTAAAAGGCAGAGATTATGAGATTGGATTAAGAATACTCACATATACTCTGGTAAAAGTAAAAGAATAGGAAAGGTATCAGAGAAAGCTAAAGTGACTGTACTATTGTCACACACAAAATTTTGGAGAACAGAAGATTGTCACTGACAAAGAGGACTACATCATCTCCACTGTATGTGCAGATGAAAGGATGAAAGGAGAGGAAATCAGACAGATGGGCTGGTGACAAAACTTCGACGTGCGTGAAGAAGAGGCATGAGGCTGAGAGGGCAAGCATCCACCTCTGGTCAGAGACTCAACCCTCCTCCCGCGATGAACAGGACAGGCTGTGGGAAAGCGCAAACAGTAGAAAGAATGAACAAATAAACAAGCCGGTACAACCTGCCTCATGTCTGGAAGGCACTCCACCAGCTAGGCAGAAACCACATTGTTCTCAGATGCACACGTGACAGTTACCATGCTAGACCACTTAAGAGTTCCAAGCGAAAGCATTCATAGCCTGTAACCCCGATGTCTGATCCCCAAATACAACCAGAAATCTACACCAAACACATATGGACAATTCCCAAGCACTTGGAAACTGTATAAAAATTGGGTCAAATACAAAAAATTCGCAAGGAAAATTACAAAATATCTTGAGTCAAATGCAAATGAAAACACAGAGCATCAACATTTACAGAGCACAACCCAAAGAGCTCTGAGAGAGAAATCTGTGGTGTTGGGTGCATATATTAGCAAAGCAGAAAGGTCTCCAGTTAATAATTGGATTTCTAATCTGTGAATCTTCAGAAAGAGCAAAATTAATCCCGAGGAAAGCACAGTAAAGGAAATCTTCATAGAGATGGAGGTCGTGGCTCACACCTATGACCCAGCTCTCTGAGAAGCTGGGAAGGAGGGTCACAAGTTCAAGCCCGGTCTGGGCACCTTAGCGACTTAGTGACAGCTGTCTCAAAACAAGCAAAAATGCAAGCAAACAAACAACAATAGAACCCAATGAACCAATGAAAATATAAGAAAAACAGAGAAGGTAAGACTGCCAATTCTCTGCAAATATAAGTTCTCCTGTGTTTGAGAGAGCAGGGAGGGTCCTGGTCCATTTTGCTTGGGGAGGCACTGGCGGGCTTCAAGAGCACAGGACCCGGCATAGAGGGTAAACCATGTCTG
>PVLD010015950.1:0-46724 GCA_004027595.1 Dinomys branickii | reverse complement strand
TATAGGGATGGATCTCCTCCCCCACTCGGTGATCTGGTCGCGAGCACCGATATCTCACCAGTTGTTGGAGTCCCTGCAGGCATGAAGGTTCCAAGGTGCCAGTCTATCCTTTGGGGCTTTCTGCGCGGCCCGCCCGATGTGCACGAAACGTGAGACCGCTGGGCATTGCCGCCGCCAGAGAGCCGATCTCTGTCGGGAGTCGCCGGAGAGCTGCGCCGGGTCGGGGGGCGGGAGGGATCGAGCTGTCTGTATTCTCGGGGCGCTAGGACCCAGCAAATCTTTCTCTCCGCTTCCAGCGGCGTTTGGGGCCCTCCGCGCGGCTCGCCCGACACGCGCGAAACATGGGATTGCCGGGTGTCTCCGCCGCTAACAAGCCGATCTCTGTCGGGAGTCGCCGGGGGCTGCGCCGGCTCGGGAGGCGGGAGGGATCGAGCCGTCCGTGCTCTCCTAACAGTGATCTTATTGGTTAACCATACTTTTATCCCACCTCATATACACCTTGTGATTTTCCATTGGATCAATATTACCTAAGCGACTATACTTGTAATCTTACTAGTTGATTATGGCTTTTTCTCACCTGTACCCACCCCACATCATGGTTTTGCTGTATAAAATTCCCTTAAGAATCAGAGTCCCTGGCAACACACTTTTGGGCCCCCTTCTATCTCTCTTAGACAGAAGTGATCTTTCCTTCAATAAATATATCCTACTTTTAACCTCTGTTGTTCCTAGAATTCATTCTTTGATTGTAGAGAACACAAACTCTGCAGATCAGACATCTAGCAGGTTGAGAGTCATAACAGCTCCCTTACATCATTTGGGTTATTGGAAGTTCTATATCATCCATTTATCAATATGCCTATTTCTTTGCATGCCTCATTTTTCGCTAAAAACTTTAATTTTTAGATATATATTTTAAACAACTCTGAAATTTCATCCTCTTATCCTCACTAGGGTTTGTTATTTGGGAGGGGGGTTTTCCTGAGTTAATTCTGTACAGTCTGAATTCAACTGCAATGGGCTGCCACTATCTAATTTTTTGAAAAAACGTGTTGTTTTACACTTTAAAGCCTATCTTCCCATGAATTGCCTCTGTGTCTGTATAGCTCAGGAGTCAGACAATGAATGGGTAAAAGATTTACTTAAATGATTTGAGTCAGTGAATCACTTTGCTAAGGGAATCTATTATTTCAGGTATCATCTTGGTGATTTGCACAGGGCTTCAAAGTTGCAGTTTCCAAGTCTTAGGCTTTGCTTCCTGCATATACTGGGTCCTAAAGCTAGTCAAGACACAATAAGGTTCCTTCAAGTTTTGGAAGAGATCTCCTCCCCCGCTGGTCATATATGCGGCCTAAAACGTGGAACACAAAAATGAAGCTACATGAATGGGGCAAAGATGACCTTGAAAGGAAGGCAAGGACTGCGTCAGGGTCTGCAGAGGGTCTCTCAGTGACGTCAGCAGAGGCCGGGTATATTTGCACGTATGACTGGGGACTGCTCCGTCTCCCTTATGGGTTTCCCTTGCTTAGCTTCTCCTGCTCCCACTAAGTCCTTCCCCCTCTCTGCTGCACAGTTGGTTCTTTCCACCAGCCTCTTGCCTTGCCCAGTCCTGGGCCTGCTGTTGTCGCCATGGATACTGTCTACTAACTGGCCTTGAAGTCGGAGCAGGTCTGAAGGCTCAGGCGCCACGGAGGCGCATTCTTCCCAGTGTCCACTAGCTCCTCTCAGTGCTGGCTCCTTCCGGAGGAGGAATCCGCTGAGAGCTGGGAATCTGCATTGCCTCTGTGAAGTTGCCCTGAACAATAGAAGGTAGCAGCTGTCACAGCGTCCCTGGGGACCCTGAGCTTATAGGGTCCCTATCAGACCCCCTGTCCCTTAGACTTCCTTAAGGAGCTCCTGGAGCTAGCTGTTACATTGCTTGGTGATTTTCAGCCTGGGCCTGCTTTTAATGGACCACAATGGAAGCCTGTGTTTCTTAACTGCTTTCTTGGGAACTGTTTCTTTTGCCATTTTTTTCTGGAGAACTGTTTTTGTTGTATAGGATAGAGTATATCAAGTCACTGAACAGAAAATTTCTGAAAAGGTAAAGAATACTAGGAAGGAAAATGTAGAGCTTGTACAAAAACTGACAAATTATGAGCAGAAGGTCAAGGAATTAAAAAAATGGGTTCAAAGACCAAGAAACAAAATACAGTTCTCTCAAATGAAGTAATTAAATATAAAAATAAACTCAAAATACTTGAAGAAACTCATGAAGTTCTGGACAACACAGCTAAAAGTCTTAGTTTTATGTTAGAATCAGAGAAGCATGTCAAAAATCAGGATTTGATACCAGAAAGCAAGAAATCTAAGTTAAAGGATGTTATTTCAACAAATGCTTCAGAATATCCAGAGGTTCAAATTGCTCTAAATGAAGCTAAGCTTAGAGAAGAGAATGTAAAGTCTGAGGGCCACCAGATTCAAGAAGAAAATGCTAGACTTAAGAAGAAGCAAGAGCAGCTACAGCAGGAAATTGAAGACTGGAAAAAGTCATATGCTCAGCTCAGAGAGCAGATCAAATCCTTCAAGATGTCTCCGGGAGATTTAGAAGTAGCACCTGCTCGCAAAGATGTTACCCATTACATTACACAGTTGAGTGAGCTAGAGTGTGGATCTGAGTCTGAGGGTCAAAATAAAACAGAAAATGAATCAGATGAGTTAGTCAGTGGAGAAGTGGGAGGTGACCAGGGTGAGATGAAAAATCAGTTAAGCAAATGATGGCTGTCTCTCAGAGACAAACTGCACTATCAATAGTTAAAGAGGATCTAGAACTGTCACAAATTAAGAGGGTTGATGTTCACTAAGTGTAACCTGGAAGACCAAATAATGAAATTAAGAGACAACTATGGCTCACCACATTCTGCCAAAGCTGGGCTGGAAGAAGAGTGCAGAACTCTGAAGCAGAAAGTGTAGAGATTCTAAATGGACTTTTATCAGCAGGAGATAAGTGTAAAAGAAACTGAGTCAAGAAGACTATGAGCAACAGGAGAGAGCTGGCTGATCCAGCTGGCTGTCTGGATCAGCAGGTGAACCTGGCTGTAGAGGAAGTAAAAGTGCCTAAGTATTGAATTTTACAAAATGGAGATAGAATTGCAGAAAACAGGATTCACTCAAAAACCAGATTCCTACTCATGAGAAGAAAGCTTACAATAACTGGCTCAGAGCTCAAGCTGCAGAAAGAGAGACAGCTCAAGAAAAAAATGGAGCTGCTAACTTGAGATATAAATAAGAGAAATTACCCCAAACATGTCCACATGGCAAGATGAACCTATGCTTGTAAATCCAATGCCAGGAAGGCCAAAGAGACAAAACCCTCCCAGGAGAAGCCTGCTGAGCAAGAACAGCCACTGTGAATGGTGCAGAGTATTCCCCTGCACTGACTGCAGATCCTCCTAGGTGGCTTCTTTCTGCTACTTTGAATCAAAGAGATATGCCTAGAAGTGAGTTTGGGACAGTAGGTGAGCCTTTGCCATCTCCTCAGTGGCCGTCTGAGGTCTCTGGGAAACTCTGGGATCTAGTCCACCTCCCATGAGGAACAGCAGCTTCATAAATTCTTCCCCAGCAAATGCAGTGAATGGTGAGGACAAGGTTAATATGGCTACAAAAGGGCCCGCTCTTTTCCCAGAGGTTCTATTTATGGCCCTCTACCACCATTTGTTTCATATAGGCCACAACCTCAGCTATGGGAGCCTCCAGTCCTAAGCTACTTCCTCCACCTCTTCTACCATTTGGTGCTGGTATGTGTCCATCACTAAGTTTCAGAGAATACACACTTAGCCAGCCACTTGGAAGAGGAGACCTGCCCCTGGATCCTAAGAAGTTTTTACCAGGACACACACCTCTAGGCTTATCTGGACCAAGACAGTATTTTATTCCTGGGTCCCAGTTACCACCGCCATATCCTGGCCCCCAGATTACACACCATTGCCTGCTGCAGGAGACTTACTGCCTTCAGGACCCCAAAACAAGCCTCTACTTACCTCCCCAAAGCAGTGGCCAGGACTGTTCACAGGCTTTGAAACAGAGCCATAACTTTGATCTCTGACATTTAGACAGGAAGTAGACTGCACACTATTCATTATGACAAAGGTGTTTTCGTTGCCTTTGAAATCCAAAAGTTTAAATGTTATGTTTTCAGTGCAAAGCTGTCTTGGGCTGTGTGCATTTTTGAGCCAAATAACTAAAAAAAATATATTTTCCCTCTTAAAATTGCCCCTTTAGTGCCCTTCCAACTTTGAAATGTGCAGTGAGGAATGCATATGTTTTAATGTAGCATATATAATTGCTAACATTAAAAAATAAACATGTTCAGTGGAAATGCTTTAATGACTTGTTTACATCATCCTATTTTTAGTGTGTACCAGTTGAATGCAGATCACTGGTGTTTATAAGTTTAACCCCACTACCACCATATCTGGTTGTGAAGACTGTTACATAAAAATATTTACTCAAGATTGTAAACTTTATCTCCTCTTCCTGGAGTCCTCTCTAAAAATAGTTAATAAAATTTTAACAATAGAAAAGACTGAATAAATGGGGTTCCTGTCAGTATCTCTTGACCATGTATGTAGTGCTGAAGATGTAGAGCCTTCCAAATTCCTTTAGACCTTATCAATGTTTAAAATTTTTTCTTTTTAATAGATGCACAGGTCAGCTCCTGGCATACAGGTGTACACACGCCTTTGTTGTTGTGTTATGTTTATTTTGTGGTTTTTTTGTGGTGTTGGGGGTATTGAACTTAGGGTCTTGTGCATGCAAGGCAAGAAATCTACCACTGAGCTACCCACCTACCCACACTCATGCCTGTGGCAGGGGGACCAGTCAGAATCTATAAGATCTAGGACAGCTGACTGGAGTGTGTGGAGTAATCAGCAAGATCAGCAACATGGAAGAGTCTGACACAGCAGCAAGGAGCCAGCAGTCAGACTCTGCAGAACACCAGCAGACCAGCCCCAGCCCCCACATCTAGAGGCCAAGATCAGCTCCACTGCCAGCACAATTCCCATGGCAATCTTGGCTGGAGCACACAGCACATTTCTGAGATCTGACATGGACACTATCACAGTGAATACCAGAGGTATTTTACTGCTTTCATTCTCCCTCGTTCGTCTGATCAGCTATCCCTTTCCTGTGGTGGGAAGTCATCTTGTTTTGTCATGTACTTTTTGGTTATTTTTGTTTTTAGATTTTTTCTTCTTTTTTTCTCTCTCTCAGGTATACTTTTTTTCCCTCCTTTTCTTCCTTTCATTTCCACGCTTTTCTTTCTTCCTTCTTTTTTTCACTGTTTAGGTTTCTTACCTATCTTTTGTTTTCTTTTATTGATCCTCTTTCTCTCTTGCCTCAGCTACTTTTTCAATTTAAACTTACAAGTGAGTAAACATTATTTCTTCACTTTCTGATTACTCCTTCACATTCTATTTCATTCCTCCCCTCCTGTTTCCTCCAGGACCCTAAAATTTTGGTGATCAACCTTTGACCTCCAGCCTTGACTCATATTTGACCTCATTCATCACTTTATCCTGTCCCCTACGTATCTTAACCCTTCCTGCCCCCTGCAAGAGGGTAAAATCACTCTGCTTAGGGGAAAATCCCTGCATACAAGTACATGATATATGTTTGGGTTTTTTATATAACTTTAGAGTTTGCTCCTGTGGTTGGAGTAGCAGGTTAATGGACAAAATTGAAGCTAGTGATCATAAAAATAAAGATATCTTAAAAATAACAAGAGACCACGAAAAATCTTTACTCTCATAGGATGAAAAACACAGAAGAAATAGACAATTTCATAGCTATGTATGAATTATCAAAACTGAATCAAGATGATATAAAAATTTTGAATAACCCAATATCAGTTAATGATCATCTCAATAGATGCAGAAAAAGCTTTTGACAAAGTCCAACTCTCATTCATGATTAAAAACCCTACAGAGAACCACAATAATGATACTTACCTCAATCTGATAAAAGCCATCTATGACAAACCAACAGCCAACATCATACTAAATGCACAAAAACTAAAGCCAGGAACAAGACAAGGCTGTCCGTTATCACTTCTATTCAATATAATTCTGGAAACATTAGTTAGAGCAATTAAACATTCACTAGAGCAAAAGAGAAATAAAAGGAATCAAGATAGTAAAGGAAGAAATTAAATTATCATTATTCATAGATGACATGAGGCTCAACATAGAAGACCCCCAACTCCATCAGAAGACATCTACATTTAATAATCTAATTCAGTTGTGTAGCTGAATACAAAGTTAACATTCAAAAATCAGTAGCATTCCTACACATGAACAACAAAGTCACCGAGAGAGAAATTAGGGAAACCAGACTCTTCACAATAGCATCCAAAAAGTGAAATACTTAAGAATCAATCTAACAAAGGAAGTAAAAGATTGAAAATTCCAGTACTCTGAAAAAGGTGATTGAAAAGGATATCAGAAAATGGAAAGATATCTTTTGCTCATGGATAAAAAGGCCCAACATAGTGAAAGTGGTCATACTCCCAAAATTGTTATACAGATTTAATGTAATTCCAATCACAATGTCATTAACATACTTCACAGAATTAGAGAAAACATTCCTAAATTTCATTTGGAACCAGAAGAAAACTAAAATAGCAAAAGCAATTCTGGGTAGCAAAGGCAAAACAGAGGCATAAAAACTCACTTGAAATTATACTACAAAGCTATTGTTATAAAATCAGTATGATACTGGCAAAAAAACAGACCTGAGAGTTAGTGAAACAAATTAGAAGATGCACAAACAAGTACAAACATGCTCAGCCACATGTCAAAGACTGAAACTAGACCCATGTCTATCACCATGCACTAAAGTCAAAATGAATAAAAGATTTAGATATTAAAACAGAAACACTGAATCTACTGGAAGAGACAGTAGGTAGAAATCCTGAAGACGTAGATGTAGGCAGAGACTTCTTGAACAAAACCAAAATTTCACAGGAAATACTTCAAAGAATGAACAATTGGGATCTCACCTTATTAAAAAGCTTTTGCACATCAAGAGAAATCACCAACAGAGTGGAAAAAAAAAAAAAAACCACGGATTGGGAAAAAATTTTAGACAACAGTCCCTCAGACAAAGAACTTACATCTAGAGCATACAAAGAACTGAAAAATATCAGATCCCCCAAATCTAAAGACCCAATTCAAAAATAGGCATCTGAGATGAATATGAATTTCTCAGATAAAGAAATTCATACATCAAATAAATATATGCAAAAATGTTCAATAGCATTGGTCACTGGAGAAGTGCAAATTAAAACAACCCTGAGATTCCATCTCACCCCAGAAAGGATGGCTGTCATCAAGAAATAAACTAATAACAAATGTTGGAGAGGCTCTGGGGAAAAAGGTACCCTTCTCCACTGTTGGAGGGAGTGTAGACTGGTGCAACCATTGTGGAAATCAGTGTGGAGATTCCTAAAAAAAACTAGGATTAGAGGTCCTATTCAACCTAGCTATTCTCCTTCTGGGTATTTTCCCAGAAGAATGAAAACCATCATACCACAGTGATATATGTGCACCCATGTTTACAGCAGCACAACTGGTAATAGCTAAAGCTTAGAAACAACCCAAATGCCCATCAACTGAGGAATAGATAAAAAGATGTAGCATTTTTATACAATGGAGTACTACGCAGTCATAAGAATAAACATGAGATTCTTTTTTTTTTTATTTCTTTTTTTTTTTTTCCGGTACCGGGGATCGAACTCAGGGCCTTAGTGCTTCCGGGCAAGCACTTACACCACTGAGCTATACCTCCAGCCCTAAACATGAGATTCTTGCAGTAAATGGATGCAACTTGAAACCATATTCCTAAGGGAAATAAATCAATCCCATATGTGTAAACATTGTATTGTCTCCATAGTGTAAGAAGGTGAAAGAATAAATTAGATCCAAATGTGCAATAGATATTGTAAAATGGGAAGAAACTGTTTTAAAGGAAAGAGAAACAAGGATGGAGAAAGGAGAAAAGAAGGAAAGGAAAATAAAAATTTAAAAATATATATGATAGCTAAGATAGTTATACTACTAATTTCTATTAGTTCATTGAAAGGAAATGTTTATGCTTATATTGTTTCATCAATTTTTCATGCCTATATTTTGTAATCTGTACAACTACTTTGAAGATAACAATAAGCAATATATTAACCATTATCACTCTCCTACTGTCTTGTTTTGAAATTTTATGTTTTTATTCTTTTTTCTCTTTAAAATAAAAAAATTAAAAGATAAAACTTAAGCATTACCAAGCTGTGCGTGATGGCGCATGTTTGTAATCCAAGCACTTCGGAGGCAGAGACAGGAGGATTGCTTTGAGCTTGAGGTGAGCCTGGGCTACATATTGAGTTCAAAGCCTGAACTACATAATGAAAACCTGTCTCATAAAAAAATACACAAAAAAACTAAGTTTTGCCAGAGTAATTATGTACATTTACTAGAAGTCCAGAATGCATATAATAATCTCAAGGGTAATCACTAATTGAAAAGTAAAAATATATGTAACAAAAAAGCTGAGAGAGAATGAAATAAAAATACTTGATTAATCAAAAAGAATTGTGAAAAGGAAATCAAAGGAAGTATAAAAGGGATTAGCTCATCTCAACAGATTTCTTAAAATTTCATTTCCTTCAAAATATATTCTCTCACCACAGTGGAACTAAGATAGACATTAATAACAAAAAGTTTAGTGTAGAATATCTTCAAATGCTTGGAAATTAAGCAATACACTTTCAAATAACTCACAGATGAATATAGAAATCACAAAAAATTAGAAATAATTTTATAATGGATTATTATGAAAATAAAATTAATTATAATGGATTATAATGAAACTAACAGGATTCTACAGTTGAGTGAAGCAAAGAAAGCACACTATGCCATAAAGTAGAAGATAATGAACATCTTCACCAAATAACAAATAGCTTACTACTGAGGTTGAGAAGTGGGGACATTCATTTGTACCCCAGAGAGAGGGCATGAAAGGGCTAATAACAGTGATGACACTTGAATGCAATTTTAAAGAAAAACTATGAGCAAAATGTAACACTGTAGGATAAAGACGAGGAGAAAAATGTCTAATAGGTTACAGGACAAATTGTGATTACAGGAAGATTAATAGTTTTAAAAAGTATAGTTTAAATATAGCTATTAAAAAGAATGATTGAAAAATCAATGATGTAAATAATCTACCTCAAGAAATTGTGAAGAGAAAGGCATAATAAACCCAAATAGAGAAGGAAGAAAATTTTTAAAATTGATGTTCAAGATTTGGAAGACTTCATATTGCAAATGATACCAAATTAAGCATCAGATGCAATGCAGTCCCTCCTGAAATCTCAACAGGTCTGCGTGTATACATGGGTGTATGGAGATATTCAAGCTGACAAAGGCCAAGGGCTGTAGGTAGGTATGTAGGTAGGTAGGGCCACCTCATATAGAGCACTGTTGATATTGTTATGGAGTGGGAAGTTTATTCTTAAAGTAAATAGGGAAGAATCAAGGACCTTTAAGCAGAAGAGCAAGGTGATTTGCATTTTTAAAAACATATTGCCAACATGTAAGGAAAAATTATTTAGGCATAAAAGGCATTGTAATAATCTGGAGACATGATTATAACTTTACTGTTGTAACAGCAGTGGGACAGAAAAGAGTGGAAAGATTCAAAGCCTACTTAGACTTTTTGAGAGTTCGAATATGTTTTATAAGCTGGCATAGGGTGGAGTCATAGATAATGTTTATGTTCCTAATTGGGAAAAGGACTAGTGTTGAATTTTGAGCCACATGATCATAGTCTTGTGACTTTCTCTTACAGTTTCCTGCAGCTCAGGAGGAATGGAAGTAATGTTTATAGATTTGTGCAGTGGCTGATGCAAAGTTTGGAAGGCCAAATATTCTGAGATGTAGCAAATGTATAGCTGAAATAATTGATCATGAGGCCCAGGCTAGTTTCAAGGCAAATGAAACCAGACCAGAATGTATTTTGAGAGAACTGAGATGTATCCGTGGGAAGTTATACTGTGGAAGGACAGTGAAATTAATGGAGGGGAGGATGAAGTTGTAAAAGTACAGATTAAGTATTTCAAAAATAGAGAATCTGAGGGTAGCATCTTTGAAAGGATATTGATGTTGTGGCAAAGCTTAGTCTAAAGATAACTGAGTGACCCTTGGACAAATTGGAGGGCTTTGGAATTAAAAGAAGCCAGAGAATTGTGAGCTCTGGGAGTTACTGGTTTTTATCTATGGATAACAAAGATTCCAAAAGTGATTGCAGAAGATAAGACATAAAAGACTTGAGAGCCAAATACTACCTTCAGACAAACATCATCTGTTGAAAAAAACTATGAAGACTGAAAAAAGTCTGAATTCATTGGTGGCAAGAACTGTATTTCATTCATCTTTGTCTTATTTTTGTACACAGCATATCTGAAACATAGCAAGTGCTCAAAACTTACTAATGGAATTGACTCCTTTGCCCTTTTCCCATAGAAATTCACATTTATACATGCTATACTAGGTAACTATTTCAAATTGAGAGATCGAGAGATAGGGAGGTAACCTAAAAAAACAGCAATAAAAACAAAGAAGAGCAAGGGAAAGAACATCTCAGGCAGTGGAAAGATCATGTCCAGGAACAAATGCGGCATTATGAGAAGCAAAGATAGTTGGCTAGTGTAGTTGTATTTTAGTAGTCAAGTGAACACAGAATGATAATGATTAGTTTAGGCAGAACACGGTTAATGTACAGCATTATAAATAGGCTAAATAACTTGACTGCTACTCTAATTGAGATGAGAAACCATGGAGAGCGGTAGCTAAGAAATGGATTAAGCCAGGCATGGGGACGCACACCTGCAATCCCAGCACTTGAGAGGCTGAGGCAGGAGGATCGTTGTGAATGGAAGGCCAGCTTATGCTACAAAGTGAGCCCAAGTCCAGCCTGAACTGCACAGTGAGACCCTGTCTCAAAAAGAGAAGAAAAGAAAACCAAAAGGATTAAGTTGGATCTGTTTACTTGGATCTATTGCATTAACAATATTCAACTCCTCCCTTCCCAGTTCCCATTACTGCTCTACACACAGATCAGGCTACTTACCATTTCCACAGTCACACTCAGGTTTTCCTATCTGTCTCTTCACTGTGTGTGAAAGACTCTCTACCTGGAGTGATTTCTTGTCCTTTGATTCATGTCCAAACTCCAGTTACCTTCAAGGTCAGGCTAGAACTATGTACTCCATGAATCCTTTCCAAATTCCCATGGCCAGAAATAACCACTTTTTTTAATTAACTTATGCAACGTTTGGAAAATTCATTTGGTCTATTAAATGGGATTTAGGCAATGCATGTGAAAAGTGAGATGTCAAGTAACATTATCATTACTATTTAAATGATACTTATACATATCTAATCCTTCGTGAGACAATTTATAGTCATGTATTTATCCCACAATTCCTGTCACAATGCCAGAGAGAGAATTAAACTGAATTGAATTAAATTTTGGAGGAAAAAGAAATTATAGTCAGTTAAACTTGAATAGAAATTACCATAACTCATGGAGGGGAGGGGGAAAAATAGATGCACCGTGTACATGTACCAATTCCCCACAATGAATGTAACCACTGTGTCGTGCAAAACATGTGCTAATAAAAATTTTTTAAAAAGAAATTACCATAACCCAGATTTGCTGAGAGCAACAAGTGCTTCCTTTAGGTAAGGCAAAGATTGTACTTTCGTGTTGGTTTTTGTAATGAAGGATGTGTCGCTTGTATTAAATCACATTCTCCTACTTTTCCTCATATTTCATTGGTCACTCATCTCACTGGCTTTATATTCTTCTCTTCCCCAAGACCCCAGGACTCGGTTCTCCAACCATTTCTCTAAATACAGTCACTTCGCATGAAATCTTGTCCAATTTCATGGCTTTAAATATTACTTATATGCTGTGTTCTTACTTTATACTTCTAGCCCTCACTTTTTACTTGAACATCAGATTTATATAAGAAACTTCCAGCTTAAAAATATAAAAAGACACTGCCAGCTTAATGTTTCTAGTTACATACTGCTGGCTTCTGAAACTCAACCTGTCCAAAGCAAAATGATTATTTTAAACCTATCTTCACTCTAACTTTTTTACTTCCATCAGATTGCACTGTGATTCATCTTCACTATGTCTAAATCTAGAAATTATCATTGGTTTATTTCCTTCAAGCTGCATATCTTAATGTCGTTCAAATCATTTTAATTTCAAGTTTAATTCCAAGTCAAACAATTCCTCTTTAACTCCACTGCTAGGACCTTGTCCGAGCCATTATTATCTTTTGCTTGGAGTGTGCAAAAGTTTCCTGCCTGGATTTCTGCTCCTGCTCCCTTTTGTAGTCAGATAATTCTCCACTCAGCAGCTAGACTAGAGAGCCAGATTATGCCACTCTCATGTCCAAAACCTCTAATGGTTTCACATCTCACTTGGAATAACCTCAAAATATCTTACCATGGTCACAAGGTCCCCACATGATCAGGTCCTTAACTTCCTCTTTGTCTTTTTCCTCTTTGCACAGTACTCTTGCCACACTGTCTCTATTGCTCTTCCTCATCACACCAAGACTCCCTCAAAACCTATGGGTTCTCCAGTCAGTCAGGATAAGCAGAGTAACTTTGAACAGACATAGTAGAATATTCATCTTCATTTCTCCAACAGTTAACTCAGTGAATCGAACTCACAGATGTACACATATGGATGCTTTAGGTAAGTATACACTGTGATATAGTTTTCATAAACATCTAAGGTTACCTTACCTGTTTGGACAGAGTGCTTTGTTTAGAGAATGGCAGGTGCTAGCCCTTCCAGTCAGACAACTTCTAGAATGTTGTATTTGACACCAGATACCACATATTACAATACCTTCATCTTAATGGCCACACTTCAGGTAGAGTAGTTACTTAGGACAGAGAAACCAGTATGGAGAAATAAAAAAACTGTGCCTTGTGAGGAACTATTACAGGAATCAAGAATCTTTCACTTCATGAGTACTAAAGGAATTCATACCAAAGGAAAGCCCTTCCCAAATAGCTGTAAATCTGCCACCTGAAAGAGGGTATTTTGCTTGTTCTTGTTTGCTATAAAGGAAAGAATTCACAGTAGGAAGTTTCAGAGAAGATGGTAGTTCAGCATAAAGACTGACCAACAGTTCTGTGGAAACCAGTGTTCTGTAGGACACTATAGCATATTGCATGCCCAGCTCTCACTAGTAGGTATTTTAGCAGTCCTTTCTCAAGAAGTGATTGAACAAGGATATTTACTTTTTTATTTTAAAGAGAAAAGAATAAAACAAAATAACAAAGACATAAAGAAAACAACATAAAAACCCTAAAAATGATAAGGATATTTAAAACAAACAAAGTGCCTTTAATCCAGGATATCTCAGAATCTTTAATAAGCAAATATTGTGAAGATGATAATATGCCTCAGTTCCCAAATGTATTTGTCTATTGACACTTTTATTCACAGAACAGTATTAACATCTGTTCAAGCAAAATTATAAGAGTTTGAATTAAAATGGTTAAAAACAAACAGATTGTTTTCTAAAGAAGTACAGACAGGTTTAATCAGTGTGTCTAGGAAAATTGGAGGTGTTACTGGTACTTCTGAATCCTGATCTTCTGAAGAAATCTTGATCCTTAAAATTGAATGGTATAAAGCTTAGGGAAATAGAGAATGGCACATGCTAGCTTTTCCAGTCAGACAACTTCTAGAATGTTGCATTTAGCTCCAGGTATCACATATACCTTAATCTTAACTGCTGCATTTCAGGTAAACAGTAATTACTTAGAACAGAGAAATCATTATGGTAAAAGGATAGAGCTGTGCCTTGTGAGGAACTATTATAGGAATCAAGAATCAAATTCACATACCTGTTCCTTTAGTAACACTGTGAGACCAACACTGTTTTAGATGAGACTGGAATAAGAAGCACAGAAGCAAAGCTTTGTAGCACTTTACAGTACAGGGATTCTGAACTTTTCCCTCTGGTGACATAGTATACAGTCATATTTCCCAGGTCTGTGCCCTGATTCATCCACTGTGGGCAAGGTAAGATTTCTCATCTTTTTTCATTCATACACTCAGAAGCAAAACCCTTTGATGCTCTACTCCTGCCACACACAGATTTTGATAAGATCCTCATGCAAGATCATGCCCTTTCATTCAGTATCATCACTTACAACTTCAAACCCAGACATTAATATTAGCCTTTCTTCAACAGACAGAAAATTTGCAAGACTAAAGGAAGAAAAGATATTTCAAAATTATGGGAAAAGTAAACCTGGAAAAGCTTCAAAACAAAGTTATTACTTTGAGGCTAAATGACAAGATTAAAAAAGGAAGTTGCATTTATAAAAATAATGTTATCAATGATTTGTTTCAATAATCAAGACAAGATATAATCAGAAAAAGCTGTCCTCACAATGCTGAAATGATTAGGTTGCAAAATTATAGTTACTTTTCATACAACCATCTACTGAAGGGCATAGTCCATGGCTGGAACATCATAACCCTAGGAGGAATGTTCATTATAGAAGAATGAATGGCTGATCAGGATTTCTACAATTTATTAGTACTCTTGTTCTCCAGGACTATATTTACTAATATTTACTATCCTTAATACAGTTTCTAAGACCTATTAGTACTGAGACAGGAGTGTTTCAGTGAGTATATTTAATGCTATGGCAATCGGATACATATGTATATATGTATTATAGAGCTATATTAATAAAATAGCATTCTGTTCCTGCCACAAAAGACCCTATCAAACATGAAGCACTGACAAGCCAGCTCTGTCCACCATACACACCATCTTTGAGGTTCTTGTGAATAGCACAGTCACAGTGCCAATAAAGCAACTTGAAGTATCATGTTTTTATTTTTCACTTTTGCCCCTAAACCAGTATCCTAAAAGGTTATCAGCTTTAAATAGCAGGGACCTGTGAAGGAAAAATGCATAACTCTGCATACCCACAAAGATTTATCTTAACTAGACGTTTGTG
This sequence comes from Dinomys branickii, assembly GCA_004027595.1. NCBI lineage: Eukaryota > Metazoa > Chordata > Mammalia > Rodentia > Dinomyidae > Dinomys > Dinomys branickii. Next base: position 31,620 of record PVLD010015950.1, on the reverse strand, counting down.
TCTTTGTGGCCATTTGAGACACCAGTCTAGCTTGAACTACACTATACAGAATTTACTGAGTTTGCTGATAAATGGGAAGACACCAAGTGTAGGTGTCTTGTTTAAAGATGAACTGGAAACCCCAGCCCTAAAATTACCTCTCTCGTATAAGAGAGTTGGAGATCAGCTCAGTTATGATGCTACCTTTCTCTGCTACTCTATTAGAAGAAACAAATGCTTGCAAGTGAGAGATGGCCAAGATCATGGCCAGGAACTGGATCAGTGCAGGGAATCATCAGAGCTTTGTATTCTTGGTTTCTAGGTTGACCATGTTCCCTTGCATATGAAGATGATGTTTATTTGCTGGCCCATGAATGTCCTCTGAATTTATAGGAACATAGTAGTAGCTCATGATGGAGAAGATCAAGCAGACCACCAGCAGAAGGCAGGAAAACAAAATGAATTCAGCCCACTGTAGGAAGAAAAAAACATAAGAGAAGAACATGGGGAAAAGTGAAACAAAATGTATCTTTACAGGGTAGGGACTGGGCAGCAGATTGACTGAGGGACCTTTAGACAGACTTTCTGGAAAAACACTGGGTTCACTGGCCTTTCCTTATGCAAGCTTTATGGTGGTCGCTATTGCTACTTACACATGTTTATTTCCTGGTAAAGCCTGTGTACCCAACCCACTCACACCATGGAACTGAGTAGGTGATAACAGCTACAGAGGGATTAGGGAAATGGATAGGAGGAAGCTGGAGGAAAAGCTGCGGGTAGACATACAACCCTAATTTCCCAGATCCATACCTGTACCAGGCCACTGAACTGTGCAACAACAAGCACGATGATATTCCCAAATGCCACTGTCAACAACCAGGCTGCCTGGAGCACAGATTTCATGCTAGATGGAGCCTAGGGAAGACACAAATTTGTAAGTAAACAGACTACACTGCTCTCCTGCCCCATGAGCCTATGTGGGCAGTTTCCCCCATAGAATCTTCCAGATTTGAACTTCCTCCACTAAGTTTAGCTATCCCATTGATTTTGAGGATGGTAATAGTGTTAAAAGTAAGAATAAAATACAGCTTTTAATTAAATAATTCATTTTATCATATAATCTTTATTGTGATCCTAACATATAAGTTCTATTAGTATTACTAAAATACAAGAAAAACAGCATAAAGAAAAGAAAGACAGCAGTAGCAAGATGATAATTTACTTGTGTAAGTTTACACAATAAGTCAAAATTTAAACTTGGACAGTCTAACTCCTTTCCCAGTCCTTGCTCTTCATCTTTAAGTGTTTTCCAGAACTCAAGCAGCACAGACTCCTACACTGCACTGTCATCATCTTGGGAGTCACGATGAGTGTTCAGGGTCATATACAAGGAACCCGAGGCCAGAAGAGGTGGAGATCTTGGTTGGGATCACATGAGGCGCTTGAGGCAGTGCTAGAATTAAAACCCACTATCTTTCAGACAATGTCTCCTCTCTCTCTCTGTCTGTCTGTCTGTCTGTCTGTCTCTCTTTCTCTCTCTCTCTTTTTGTACTAGAATTTGAACTTCCTTTTCCACTTTCACTCACAAACTCTTCTTACCTGAGAATAAGAAAACTCAAGTCCTGTGACAGAGAACATGACCTCTGCGGCTGTAACTAGGGCATACTGTGGTAGTTGCCATGCAATGGACATTTGATTGGCAAGAATGTCTTCTGCCTTCCAGGCTTGAAGGCCTTTGTTGGTGTTCTTATTGGAAGGAAAAGGAAATGAGATTCATCAGCAGTCTCGACTACATACTAACAATAGCATTCTACAGATCTCTATCCATTCCCTCTTTTTATTTTTATACTTCTGCTACCTTTAAAAGACTGCAGGTTCTACACAGTACCAGCACTTTAGAATTTCTTTTTTTTATTTTAAAAATTAAAAAACTGACAAAACAACCATGAAAACAAAACAACACAACACAAAAACAACAAAAGTTAATATCCTATCACCATGTTTTGAAATTCTGTATCATTTTTACCACTCTCTATACTGTTTTGTTTATGTATTTGTTTTATTATGTTGGGTTTTTTTTTTAAAGTGAAAAACAAGATTTATATATATATACAAGGACAGCTGGAATAGGTGTATTGCTGATGTCTGTAGTTTATTGAGAGGAACAGATAATGCTTTAAATTTTCTTTTTTCTTGACCAATTTTACATGCTTGAATTTGGTAATTGGAATGACTGATCTGAAAACAGTATGCAGTATAAAAACCATTGTTGAACTCCTACCATTTTGCATGGTGAAGCTGCATCAGATTTCTTAGAATAGCACAATACTCACTTACCCATCTTCAGTTAGTTAAGTCCTTGAGAAGGCTTTTATGTCCACATGCCTTTGATTTTGAGTCAAAAGGCCATTTGGGTTCAAGATTACAAAATATAATCTAGTATAACAGGTATCTTTACATTAAAAAGGGGAAAATTTTTACAGAAACAGGCATATAAACAAAATGCCATGTGGAGATAAATGCAGACATGGAGGTGATTATACTGCACAAGAAATACAAGATTTCTGGCAAACCACTAGACACCATGGAAGAGGTACAGAGCAAATTCTTCCACAGCCCTCAGAATAAACCAGTCCAACCAACAACTTATCTCAGATTTCTAGCCTTCAGAACCATGAGACAGTAAACTTCTATTTGTAAGCCATTCAGCTTGTGGTATTTTTGTAGCATCTCTAGATTTACAAACCTAGATTGGTTTAATATCTGAAAATGAATTAATATTATATACCATATATATAGGATAAAGTTTTTTAAAATGTTCTAAATAAATGCAGAAAAAATATTTGGTAAAATTCAATCTCATTTATGGTAAAAAGATAAAGAGACAGACAATCAACAAAACTTCAGAAAAAAGCTAGGACTAGGAGGAAATCTGGTAAAGGTATCTATGAAAACTGATAGCTACCACACTTAACAATAAAAGACCAAATGCTCTCCTCCCCGCAAAGGATGTCTGCTCTCCTCTCTTTGATCCAATATTGTACCAGAGCAATTAGGCAAGAAAAAGAAATACAAAGCATCCAGACTGAAAGGAACATAAAGCTATTTCTACTTGCAGATGACATTATCTTCTATGTAGAAAGTCTAAGTGACCTACTAAAATAGTGTTAGGATTAATAAATGCATTCAGTAAGGTTGCAGGATAATTATATTTCTCTAACTTGCAATGAATAGTCTGAAAATGAATATTTTATTAACAACAATTTCAAAAGTAATATAAAACATTTAGAAATAAGTTTAACAATTATAAAAGTTACACTCTGAAAACTACAAAACATTGCTGGAAAAAAATAAATGGAAAGATATGTTCACTGAACAGAGACTTAATATTTTTTAGATGGTTGAACTCCCTAAAATGCTCTTTAGAGTCAGTGTAACTGCTATTAAAATCCTAATCAGCTTTTGAGCCTAAAGTGATTATAAAATTCATGTGGAAATTTGTGAAATGTAATATAAATAAACCAATCTTCAAAAAGGAAAACAAGGTTGGAAATCACCCTTTCTAAGTTCAGGAACTACAAAGCAATAGGAAATAAAATACTGTGGTACTGGCAGATGATAGACATGCAGATCAAGGGGACAGAACTGAGAGACTAGAGCTAAGACCTCACATTTGTGGTTAATAGATTTTTGACAAAAGTTTCAAGACCACGTAAGGAAAGAAAGAACAATCATTTTGGTACATATTCTGGGGCAACTGGATGTACATCTGTGAAAGAATGAAGATGATCCCTCAGCTCATATTATATGGCAAAATTTACTCAAAATGAGTAATTAAAGATCAAAACAAAATTTACTAAAAAGGGTAATTAAAGATTTAATTAAAGTAATTAAAAATTTACTCAAATGAGTAATTTACTCAAAAAGAATTAAAGATCTAAAACTGTAAATGGTTTAAAACTATGTAATGTCTGAAACTACAAAAGGTCTAAAACTATAAAAGTTCTAAAACTATAAAATTCTTAGAGGAAACTGTAAGTACGAATCCTTGCAAACTTGGATTCGGCTATGGTTTCTTTAGATATGATAGTAAAACCACAATCAGCCTAAGAAAAAGTAGATAAACAGAACTTAATCAAAATTTAAAACTTTTGTATTTCAGTAGACAACAACAAGAAAGTTACAAGCAACCCACCTATTGAAGGAGAGAATTTATAAATTATATATCCAATAACAGATACATCTAAAATATATAAAGAGCACTTACAACACAAGAAGAAAAGACAAATAACCCAAGTAGAAATTGGGTAAAAGTTCTGAATAGATATTTCTCCAGAGTAGATATACTACAGGCCAAAAAAATACATGAACAGACACTCAATGTTATTAGCCATCAGGGAATTGAGACTCTTAACCACAATAAAATACCATTTCACACCCACTAAAAGGTCATAAGTAGAAAGGAAACAAGTGTTGGGGATGATGTAGAGAAATTATAACTCATGTACATTTTTGGTCAGAATGTAAAATAGTGTGATCACTTGAGAAACATCTGATAGTTCTACACATGGCTAAACACAGACAAACTATGTAGCCCAGGAATTCTATTCCTACGTATGTATCTGAAAGAAATGAAAATATATGCCCACATAAAAATATTTATATGAAGATTCATAACAGCATTATTTATAGGACTCAAAAGGTGGAAACAATCCAAATGTATATCAACTGATGGATAAATAAATAAATAAAATGTATAATATCCGTGCAATGGGATATTATTTGGCAATAACAAGAAATGAAGTAATGGTGCACCTTGAAAATCATGCTACAGGAAAGCCAGACATAAAAGGCCACAAATCATATGATTCCAATTATATGAAATGTCCAGAATAGAAAAACTGATAGGCACAGTAGTTGCCTGGCACTAGTGGTGGGAAGAAATGGAGAGTGGCTGCCAATGGGCACAAGTGTTCTTTTCTGTTATTTTAAAGAGAATGAAAAAAAACAATGAAAATGATACAGAATTTCAAAACATATTAATCACTAACTGTTCCTCCAATAAACTAATAGAAATTAGTAGTACAATTATCTTAGCTATCTTGTGTGTGTGTGTGTGTGTGTGTGTGTGTGTGTGTGTGTATTTTTTTTCCCCCTTCCTTTTCTCTTTTCCCTCATCCCAGTTGTTCTTTCTTTTTGACTAGCTTGTTTCCCTTTCACAATATCTATTGTAGCTTTTGGATTTTATTTTCTCTTTCAGTTTCTTACACTAGGGAGACAATACAATGGTTACACATGTGAGTCTGATTTATTTCATTTATGAGTATGGTCTCTAGTTGCATCCATTTACCTATAAAGCCTCGAGTTTATCTTTTTTATAGCTGAGTAATACTCCATTGTACAAAGATACCACATCTTTTTTTAATCCATTCTTCAGCTGATGGGCATTTGGGTTGTTTCCAAGATTTAGCTATTACAGATTGTGCTGCTATAAATATGAGTGCACATATATCGCTGTCGTATGATGTTTTCAGTTCTTGGAAAATACCCAGAAGAGGAATAGCTGGGTTGAATGGGACCTCTAATCCTAGTTTTTTTGGAGGAATCTCCACACTGATTTCCACAGTGCTCGCACCAGTCTACACTCCGACCAACAGTGAAAAATAGTTCCCTTTTCTGCATAACTCTGCCAGCATTTGTTATTGGTTGATTTTTTGATGATAGCCATTCTTTCTGGAGTGAGATGGACTCTCAGTGCTATTTTAACTTGCATTTCTTGAATAATTAATAATGTTGAACATTTTTTCATATATTTATTTGCCATTTTGTATTTCTTCATCTGAGAAATGTGTATTCATTTCAGATGCCCACTTTTGAATTGAGTCTTTGAATTCTGGGCATCTGATTTTTTTAATTCAATGTGATGAAAAATGTTCCAGAATTGCACAACCATGTAAATATATTAATAGCTATTGACTGTATATTGTTAAATATTATTTCTCTATGTATAGTACGTACATGTCAACATATATTGAATATACTGATATATTTAAAACCATTGTATGATTTAAATGGATGAATCACATGGCATATAAATTATATCTCAATAAACCTACTATAAAAATAATCAAAAAGATGAAGCTAATTAAACTCACTAACCAGTGAAATATATAAAATTTTATAGATTGAGTTCTCATCACATCTCTAGAAGTGTTCCTTCTTCTTATCCATTCTTTATCTTTTAATAGGAAACAAAAAGCCAGCCAAAAAGACATAAATAATTTTGTGTAATAATCTTTGGTTTCTTAGAGTTACAATGAGATTGGAACAAACTACGTGATCACATAGTAATGGCTCAAAACAAACTGTGTCTCTCATCCCCCAATACTCTTTGCCTGCTGCTGACGGTTATCTCCTTTCAGATCCTTTGTAGAGAGAATGGGCTTTCTAAAGTCCCTGTAGTAACCTATTACCTTACACTAGAAATAAGTCCGAATCCTGTCTTGCAACAGAGTCCTTGTCCTTTACTTACATTAGTAATAACGAGTAGATAGGATGCACCGAAGTCTAGCAGACCCAGATTCAGAGAAAAGTCCTTGCCTTCTGTTTTACAAGGCACTGCAGGATACCTGGGACAGAATGACTTGAAGTTAGAATAAGCAGTACAGCTTACAAAACACTCCTATCTCGATTGGGGAGGAGACTCAAGAGTGATTCAGCTGTACTGATGGTGAGGAAAGCAAGGCAGCCACCATTTCTCTTTGAAGAGAAATGCTTTTAGGGATAAGTTATTTTTATGCTAGGATTTTGCTCAGATCTGAGCTCTTTATTGCCTGTCAGGTATTTGTTGTTGCTATTGTTTGCTGTTTTTATTGTAAACCTAAATAAAGAAGGCACAAATCACCTTCTTTTGTAGATTTTAGACCCAAGTGAGGTTTTCTTATGCAAATCATGACTTAGTGGAACAGCATAACACAATATATTCTAGGTAATAAAGTACCACTGGAGGTACCAGAGTAGGAGCCAGAACCCATAATAAACTGCAGAACCTCACAAAGACAGGCCATCTTAACTATACAGGATGGCTATCCCAGATATTGTGATGCATCAGAACTTCCATATATGTGTGTGTGTGTGTGTATACACACACACACACACACACACACACACATATATGGAAATATATATGTATATATATGGAAATATATGTATATATATATATGGAAATATACAACCTCCTACCTATATACAAAGATAGCATTTAAAAATCAACTGCTGATAAAAGTAAAACATCCACGGGGCAATGCTCTTACTCTCCTCTTGGGATGGTTCTGTAAGCAGACACACCATAGTCTTTATCAACAGTGATGGGGCCATCTGTACCCAGGGAGATGTTCACATCTTTGTGCAAAGTGTTAATAAACCTGAGGTAGAGAAATTAGTTACATATCCGACAAACACACTCAAAAGGGACACGTGATAAAAGCGGAAGTTGAACTCGTACTAGGCAAGTGTTCCTCCCCTTAGCTATCTCCGTACCCTCCTCCGTGTTTTGCATGGAAGACTGAACCCAAGACCTGGGCTACATCTCCAATTCTTTTTACAGGGTCTCACTAAGTCACCGCATGGCCTAGGCTGGGTTTAAGTTTACAGTCCTCCTGCCTCAGCCTCCCAGAGTGCTGGGATTACAGGACTGAGCCACCACAACTACCTTTTTAAAAATTTTACTTGGACACACAGTCTCACTGAACTGCCCAGGTTGACCTTAAACTTTCTATTTTTGTGCCCCAGCCTCCCAAATCACTAGAATTACTGTGCTGCTATATATAGCTGGGAGGGGCCTTTTGTTCTGTTTAACATGATAGCCCCTGTACCAAGAATAATGGTTATCATGTAAAAAGTACATAATATCTAGCATTCTCCGGCTTTCTTTCTGGAGTATTCATTAGCTGTCACACTCTCACCAGATCTCAAGCTATATAGATGCTATCATGATCACCCCTGACAAGCTGGGTTTCCTTTCTAATACAGTTTAAATGCATCCATTTTCATTCCTTCATAATGATGAAATTAATCAAATTTGACTTTACCAAGTAAATTAAAAAATGTAATAGCATTTATATAAAATTGGCATCTTGTCCTTTTACAAATGAAGTTTGACTTGAGTCATACAAAATTTAGACTCTCAGTTTGTAGGAGTTTGTCACTACTCTTTGGGGGTCTCTGCAGAAATCTTGGACCCTTCCAGAGCCCTCTTTCTAGTCTTCTAACCCAAGTACCTAGGTTATCTGCTCCGGATGGGTTTTGGAACATTTCTGTTTTGATAGTTTTTGTTTTGGTCTCTGGCCCAAGGATTAGAAGGGTGGTTTCCTCTAGAGTTCTAAATGTTTACTCCTGGACTTTAAGTCATCTTGTACTCACCTAGAAAATATCATTCCTGCAAGCCTACATAAAGTAAAAATCAGTAACAACTAACAAAAAGGAACCTATAGTCAGAATATTTGGTCATCAGAGAGATCCTTTATAAGACACTAATGGGTCTGCCAGTTATCTTGCTTTCAGATAACAGGTTGGAATTTAGGTCTCATTCTTGTTTTAAGCCACTAGCTTTTCTGAAGCACAATCAAAAGCATGTTACTAGAAATGTTCTACTCTTCAGTGGGGTTCAGACCTTTCATTAAAGTGCTATTCTATCTTGGTGGCTATAGGCCTTTGTATCTGTCCATTTCATATCTAATACCTGCCACAGAAGGCAAGTGACCTCTTTGGACCTCCATCTCTGGATTGTCCTTTGCTACTGGACAAGACTTTCAGCCTTACCTGAAGTCTAAACCAAGGCTTTTGATTCCAGATATGAACTACGCCATGATGCTTCTAGAGACCTATTATAAAAACTATACTTTAAATGGTACATATCTGTATACTAAAAATTAAGGGGAAATTATTTGCTCACTTATAAATTTTTCTCCAGTAAATAAAAAATACTCAGTTACTTTCTTGAGAGCAGGATTAATGAATGACATTTCCAAGAAATTTTTGCAGTGGGGCACATAGGTTATCTTCAAATAGGAAAGAGCAAATCTATCTGCTTTGAACTGTCCTAAGAATGCCTTTCAGATGCTGGTGCCCCTGACACTCTAGGAGAGATAATTCCTCTTTGAAATAAGTGAATTGTCAGGCCGCTTCATCTGAAGCCCCAGAAATCAGAAGAGACCCAAGATTTAAGAGAACACAATGGTTCGCGGTCTGCTTGACATCCAAACCTGACAGCTGTCATTCCATTGATTGTTTTGTTTTCTGCATCCTTTACCTACAATGAAAGAAAGTAACAATCACTAATAACTGACAAAAAGGAACTCATAATCCAGATATTTGATCATCAGACAGATCGTTGGTAAGACACTGATGGGTCAGCCAGTTACCTCGCTTTCAGATGACAGCTCGAAACTTAGGCACTTCCTCAACTTACCATTGTGCTGGAGATGTTTTCCTCATCTGCATGAAGGATCACAGTGTACCAGTTATTCTCTGCTACAGAATGTTCAGTGTGGACAGACAGATTGTGGTACTTCAGATGGAAGTGGAAATCCTGGCTTTTTGAGTTCAGGTGCAGTTTGAAATAGTGTGTTGGTTTCTGTAGAACGGAGTACCTGTTTAACTTTCTATCCCAGCTGGAACATTACAGTCTCATGGAATTTCAGGGTGAGTGATATGAGTAATTTTTTTCCTTTAAACTAGTTCTTTTATATCTAGGAATCTATCAGAGGAAATAATTAGAGCCATAGCTAAAGATTTATGAATAAGGACATTTACTACAGGATTATGTATAATAATAAAAGCTTGTGCATCTATAAAATGTTTAAATAGACTACAGGATAGAATATTATATAGCCATTAAAATCATATTATCAAAGATTATCTAAGGATATGGGAAGTAGCTTATGAGACCATGTCAATTTTTAAAAATCAATGTCAATATAACACATAAAGCTTCTAATTCATTCAAACCTCACCTGAAAAGACTTGATGGACTCTGCCAATAGAGAATTATTTCCATGCCCCAGCACTGTCACTTTCACCTCATCATCTGCCAAGTTGAAGACTTGTAGGAAAATTTCTTGGGACCCTGGCTGAGGTGAGGCCATTGCCTTAGGAAGATAACATATATTGGAATCACCAACAAATAACCCTTGAGATACAACAAGAGCACCTACCACATGCCTGTTCTTCACAGCCTAGCCTATCGAGCAAAGAGCACACAGTTTTCTCTCACTAATGAACTAAAGGCAGTTTAGAAGGGAAACATAGCACTCATGTTGCAAGCACTGATGTCAGATAATGAACTCATGCTTTTTGACTCATTCCCCAATAGTGGATAATTGGCTGCCGAAAGGAATCTGTTCAAGTATCTAGAAAGGCATCATATGAGCCTATATTCCCTAGAGCTGGATAATATCTAGGATAGTAGTGTTTGGAAATTCTTTGAAACTAACCTCTGCATCACTCAGGAGAGGAGTGGGCCTCACTTTGCTTTGCTGCTCTATCCTGAATGTACACATGTATCATGCATACTTATTATGCATCTCCTATAAAACAGGTCCTTAGCTAGGTCTCAGGGAATCAAGACTGAACAAACCAGAATAATGACCAAGACATATGGCCCTGCCCTCCTGGAGCTTATAATTTACTGGACTCACATTTATTTTTGTCTCCACAATAGCTGCAACTGCAAATGCCAGGCATGCTAGAATCATACCAACAGCCATCTTCCTAAGTGAGCTGCAGAGGTAAAGGAGAGATGACTATATCCATTCTTTAGGCTCTAGCATATAAAATCCAAACTCCTTAGCCTATCACAGAAGACCTTTCCTCATTTAATCCCAGTTTCTTTTCAAAGCATTTACTACAACTTCTTTTTTCCCCTTTTACTTGAGTCACACAGAACTACTGTTTTAATACACATTTTCCTGCTGCTACCTTTGCTTATGTGATGATTTTTTCTAGTCATTATAACATGACATAATACCAAAAGTAATAGCAATGCAACCAGGTTTATTGAGCATTTACCATGCACCAGGTATTGTACATACTTTAACTCATTTTTCTCTTCAGAAGTCTGTTGATCTTGGCAGCAGGAAGGATTTTATTCCTTCTCTATACTTCCCTGGCATCTCAATCTTCCCTTCTTAGAGCAATTAACATATGCTATATGTATATTAGTTACTCCAGCATATGCTCTAACTTCCTTACCTTGAGAGAAAGGTTTGTGTTTGACTTGCATATGTATGGCACTCGGTCCTGAACTCCCTAATATCTGTTCAATGAATGAGTAACTCAGAAAAGGCCATTTGAAGGTGGTATAAGTGGCCATGACTTTGTCATCATAATTAAACTGCTATTAAGTTAGGAATGAAAGGAAGTTTGAAACCAAACTTTACAAAGAATAAGTTCTGTTTAGAGTAGGAGAAAAGTAGTAACTGGGAACAGTTCTATCGTTAGTCCTACCAGGTCCCCATTTGTTTCACAGAGACAAGCAGAAACTGAAAGGAATGAGTTGTTACTAAAAGTTTTGGATTTCTTAGAAAAGGGAACATTCGTGAAAAAAAGCAGCAAGTTGGTTTAGGAGCCTGATCTTATACACTGTGCTTTTAACTTTTCAGAAAGCATAGACATACTCCTTCAGCATGATACACTGAAGTACAGACTATTGGCTTTAACTTCAGTAATTAGATCTAATTCCCACTTTCCAGTAGAAGAGGCAGTAGTTCCACAGGAGAAATTAAGGGCAGATAAATGAGAAAACAAAACATTAAGCAGATACATACTGATAATGAATCTTTATAAAACTGGGCAAAGATTGAGACAGTTTGGAGTAATGAACTTACGAGAACTTGATTCCACATTTGGCGATCAGCCGATAAATGACAAGGTCAAACAATGGGATGAAGATAAGAACCAGAAAAGGATTTAGCACCTGTAACACCACAGTAAAAAGGATTGGTCACACGTGTTCTCTCAAGAGGCTGAGCATGTGCTTTCATTTGCCCAAGTGTATTTTCTCACATCCACATACACTTTCACCTTTGTAAGTACAGAATGAGTCCACATTTCTCGGTCCGTTTTTATCCAAGACTCTTTCTCATGAATACACCTTAGCTTCCAAATATCCTAAGGGATATCCCTACTTTCTTTCTGAGCCTGTTTTCCTTCTAATTATATTAAGGAGTCTTCTTTTCCATGTTGCTTATCTTTGGTTTCACAGCCCATGGGGGAATTGTCGCAATCAGAAGAAAGCAAGAAAAGAAGAAAAAACTGAGGATTGGTGAATGAAGAGCTAAAAGAAGAACTAGAAGTTATGAATAAGCAGATATTCTGACCTCATTGCTCACATAATGAAGCCTTAACCCTTTTCTGTGACAATATTACCTTCACACAAAAAAACCAACAATGCTTATACTTTATCTGTGGGCTCAAACTCATTTTCCCTAGAGTTACTCAGGAACTACTTATGTGAGAGAGGATAGAAAGGAAGGTATAAGATTTAAAGAGAATGTTTCCATCTCCATACATAGTTTTCCTCAGCATATAAGGAGAAACATGTCAGATCAGGTGAGGAAAGAAATACTCCCTCTATACCCGCAGAGGAGTCTCCTACCTGCATCTGGTCAGGCTGAAGCACAAAAAACCCCTGAAACATTATGATAAGTTATCATTAGATGGTAACAGAAGATCAATCATCTTAGTGATTAGCAGGTAAGGAGCATATAAAAAGTCCGTTAGGTCTTTGGTTGAGGAACTTGAAGGATCTCAACTATAATGATATTGAGGGCTGAGAACAGATTTTAGGTGGCTTCTGGCTATGTTTGCTGAGGGGAGATGGGCCTATGGGAGAATATTCTTTTTTGAGTACATATTGAGCATCTTGAGCATTCTTTATTCAAAATGCTTGAGATTTTGAAACATTTCACAGAGAATGAAATATCTCAGGGAAGAAAGCCAAGTCTACAGACAAAATTCATTCATGTTTTACACATCTCAGAAGCATAGCCTGAAGGAATTTCATATAATATTTGTAATAATTTTGTGCATGAAACAGTTTCACGGTACAGAGTTTTTCACTTGTGGCATCATTCTGATATTCAAAGAGGTTTGCAGTTTGCAATAAATCCAGTTTTGGATCTTTGGGTTAATGATGCTCAAGCTGTACCATGTTTTCTTTAGCTTGAGAGAGAATAGAGTTGGCTTTTTAAAAATTAATCTCTGCAACTACAGTTATAAGCAGTAATAATGAGAAGGACAAGAAGGTGTGGTTGGGTGATGACACAAAATGCTTCTAAATATGCTCTGCAGACAGTTAACGAGAGAATCGTCTCTTGATAATGTCTTAGGGGAAAAAAGTCACTGTCCAAGTTCCATGTCACTTATTTGCTATCCTCTCAATATTTCCTTCTACACCATCCTCCCATTCCTGGTTCTCAAGATAAGATTTTACATTTTTACTTCTAAACTCGTTTTTTAAAAATTGCCTACTCAGTGCCTTCAAGCTAAATGCACCTCTGTAATGGTTTTAACTGTTTTTAGAGAAAAAACCACAAATAAGTTAATTTCTCATTAATATGAATGATAAAAATAATTGTCTTCTCTGGAAAACCTCTTCTACTCACCAAATTCCCATTCATCTTAGTGGCTTGTAGGGTCCATCGTGAGCCCTAGGGCAAACAGATGCTATGATGAGAAATCTCTCTCCTATGAGAGGAAACTAGCTAGATGCTAAAGTAGCTTTGTAAAGAATGACTCCCACCTGCTGATCCAAAAGAGCCCAGAACATGGGCAGTGGGATGTACAGGAAGAGTATTCTGGTCAGTGCCTTCACATCCATAATGAGATGCTTCTGCAAAGAATAGATAGAATTGCCACATGTTCCCAGTATGGTTTTTCTTGTTTACAGTGCAAGTGCACATGAACAGTAGGAGACGAGGTCAAATACAGCAGAAAAAATTCCTTTGGAAAGACTCCATAGAGCCACGAAGTGACTCTGCAGTTTCAGCTTACAGGGTATTTCTCCGCCGCCCAGTCCAGCCAGTGCTGGCGCCTTGGAACATTCCGGGAACGGTTCTTGAAGCGGTTGGAAATGGCAAACTAGGGCAGAGCACAGATATCAGGCGAGAAACAAAGAGAAGCCACCCTTCGCATTTTCCAATGTATTATCCCTTCCTGCAGACGCACACATTTTCAGTGACTTACTCTGACCCTTAATCTCATTAGACATTGACTTGCAGAATGTCTGACATATATAATTTCATTTTTCCTTATTTCCAGTTGACATCATAGAAACTACATATCACAAAAGTTTTGCCAATTTAAGAAAAATGTGGGGGGAAAAGGGAAGATGAAAAATGTGGGGTTTTTCTTCTTAATGGCCAGGTAGAGGAATGGGGGAAGGTGAATTAACCCAGCTTATCAGATGGCATGAAAGCAGAACAAAGATCATTGAGGGAAATATATGCACAATTTGAAGACCTCTGTCTGCACATAAGATCTCTTTTCTTTTTATTAAAAAAGACAGGTAAAAAAATTCATGGACTCACCCCAATACATTTGATAACTTGAGCCACTACGTTTCCTTCAGGAGGTGGTTTCTTGTACATTTTGCTTCCCATTGCAAACACAACTGCAGTTGATACACAAACAAGGTTCTTAGCTACTCATTCAGTACATTCAATATTTAAGAACAGGCTGCTGAGCTGTAGGAGTGCCTGGCACTCCTGTAAGAGGGAGCCTATTTATACTTCCTGATTTGAAGTTATATAAATTATGGGAGCCAAGAGAAGATAAAAGCGTTCATTGCTAAGAGTTTCCTGTCGAGACATTCATGTGATCACAGAAATGGGAATTGTCTTTGGCTTCTCATTCTGCACTGTTCACTTCCGTATCTGATGTTACCAATGTTCCGGGTTCTCGTTCTTCAGTGGATTCTGTATGCCTCCTTTTCTCCATTACTACTGCCACTAACCTGTTTAGGGTGTCACAGTCTCTATCTTGGACTATTAAAATGCTCATCAACTGGTTTTCATTCTCTAGTCTCTCTTTCTCTTAATCTGATACCAAATTAAAACCTTTCTAGTATCTGTTCAACCCAAATATCTAGCAGAGAGGCTCCTTTAAATTTTTTATTATACCACAACCTATTGAAGGGTTATTTTATAAGTAAATTATTAAGCATTTTATATATTTCAACTGACTTAGCATATGTATGTATATATATCCTATCTACATTTTATTTGTTTATTTATTTATTTATTTATTTAGAGACAGGGTCTTGCTATGTAGTTCAGGATGGTTCTGAATTCACTATGTAGCTCAGGCTGGCCTCAGCCTCCCAAGTGCTAGGATTACAGGAATGCACCACCATTCCCAGCCTCTTATCTCCACTTTATACATTGAAAAATTGAAAGTTAAAGAAATTAAATAACTTACACAAGATTACACAGCTAAAAATTGCCATAAGTAGCATTTTTTACCTGAGATTTATCTCACTCAAAAATCCATGCTCTTAACCACTATAAGGCATTTTCACCACTCATTACAACATGACACATTGTACTGGATGCTGCTGTGGAAAAGACATGGCTTGTCCTAAAAGTAGTGCATGTTAACTACTATTTCCTGTCCTGTTTCACTACTCTTCTTGAGGTGCTTTATGCTCTAATCACTGCTCATGATCCTATTCTGTGCTTTCTATTCTTACACTAATTGTTTCCCATATTCACATCTTTATCTCTTATTGTTCCTTTTATTTTCCAAGTTAGTGGCAGTGAGCTAGTATTTTATAATTACAAAATTGTATTATATTTTTTCAAGTTTATTAAGTTTAATTAAAATCAATGGAAAGATTCCACCTTGATTTCTCTCCAGATATACAATCTGCCTTAACAGAGTCCCATTTGCAAGATGCCCCTTTAAGAGAGCTTCTGCTGGAAAAAGAAGAGAAAAAAACATGTAAATGTATACATAGGATAATTGTACTACTTATATCTGTTAGTTTATTGAAAGGAACTGTTAATGTGTAATTGTTTGCTCAATCTTGCATACCTATATCTGGTTATCTGTGCAACCATTTTGAAGATAACATTATGTAATATAACAATCATTGTTAATATCTTACCGCCTTGTTCTGAAAATATGTATTATTTTTATTGTTCACTCTGCTGTTTTGTTTATGTGTTTGTTTTTGTTATTTTGTTTTTTTTTTCTTTTCTCTTTAAAGTGCAAAACAAAATTTATACGTATATACAAGGATAGCTGGAATAGGTGTATAGCTGATGTCTGTAGTTTATTGAAAGGAACAGTTAATGCTTAAAATTCCCCTTTTTTTGACCAATTTTGCACACTTGTATCTGGTAATCAAAACAACTGATCTGAAAACAACAGTATGCAGCATAAGAACCATTGTTGAACTCCTACCATCTTGTATGGTGAAGCTCTGCATCATTTCCAATTTTTTTTATTACTTGTTACTGTCTTTGTTTGATCAATCTTACACTCTTACACCTGGTGGACTGAGCAACTTCATTAATGATAACAGTATGTAATGTAGCAACCATTGTTAATTCCTATCGTTATGTTTTGAGGTCATGTATCCTTTTTTTTGGTTTTGTGTTGTTTTGATTTTTGACTCCATTGTTGTTGTTTTGTTAGTTCTTTTTTTTTTTTTTTTCTTTTTGCGGTACTGGGGATCGAACTCAGGACCCTGTGCTTGCTAGGCAAGCGCTTGTTCCACTGAGCTATATCCCCAGCCCGTTTTGTTATTTTTTTATCTTTAAAATAAAAAATATGCAAGGAGAAAAAAAAATAGAGCCTCCGTTAAAGAATTAGTTTTCAGTGACCAGTAGTATTTTCTAGTGCCATACATACTAGAATTTATAAATCACCTCATTTTTCTCTCATTTAACTTTTTAATTTCACCATTTCTCTCACTCAGATTCATTTTACCACTTTCTCTTTGTTCATTCTCTTGGTTTCTTCAAACAGCATTCATTCTCTATAACAGCCTTCTTATTGTGGAAAGAAAGATTTTAGGGAAATAATGATAATCCTGGGAATCAAGTGGACAGATAAAAAGACACCTAGATGAAAAGAAATTTCTTTTTCCTGGGAAATAAACTGCTCCTGAGGTTAAGAATGACCCTACAGAGGAGCTGGCCCCCTCCAGAATGCTGGTTGCAACAATGGCCATGATGTGATAAAGGGAAGATGGGATCAGCTGAGGAATGGATAAAAAAGATATATTTCTATACAATGGAATATTACTCAACTACAAAGAAAGATAAACTCAAGGATTTTTATAAGTAAATGGATGAAATTAGAGAACATATGCATAAGTGAAATAAATCAGACCTGCATATGTAAACATCGTATTGTCTCCCTAGTGTAAGAACCTGAAAGAGTGAATAAAATCTGAAAAGTACAATAGATATTGTGAAAGAGAAAGAAACTACTCAATAGGAAAGAAAACTTGGATGAGGGGAAAGAGAAAAGAAAGAAAGAAGGGAAAAAATGTATACATATACACAAGATAGCTAAGATAATTGCACTACTAATTTCTATTGGTTTATTGAAAGGAACAGTTCATATTTAATTGTTTGATCAATCTTGCATACCTATATCTGGTAATCTGAGCAATTTCCTTGAAGACAACAACATGTAATCCAACAACCATTGTTGATTTCCTATCATCTTGTTTTGAAATTCTGTATCATTTCTATTGTTTTTGTGTTGTTTTGTTTTTGTCTTTGTTATTTTGTTTTTGTTCTTTTCTCTTTACAATAAGAAAAGTAAAACCTGGTCAACTTGACAAGTCACTTAAATTTTAGGGCCACCTAACTTAAGAAGATGAGTAGAGAATAACTCTCTCCTCCTCCTAGTAGATGATGTAGACTCTTACTTCACAATGAAAACGGAAGGTTTCAAATGGAAACTTGAACTTCTTTAATTTGCATTCACATCAATTCTCTCTTTCCTCCAGTTAGGTACAGGTGTTCCTTCTCTTCTCCAAAACTAACTTTTCCATGTATGCTCTTATACCAATTATACTGTCTCTTTTGCATCCTCAACTCTTCCTTCCTAAAAATATTCATGCTGAATATGTCGATAATGTTGCTTAAATTCGTGTCACATTCTAGCTACAAATACTGTTTTCCATTTCTTACCTCTTAGTTGCTTCCCAATGTATTCCATGCAGTATTCACCCTCTACCATTCTACCGTAACTGATGTCATGATTTAAATCGAAAATGCCCCCACAAGTCTGTGTTTAGAGGTAGGGCTTGTGAGAAATGATTGGATCATGAGGGCCCTAATTTTATCAGTGGATTAATTCATTCTTTAGATCATAACCTGGTGGCATTACTGCCACCAAATGAAAACATTGGTGGTAATGAAAACATTGGAAATGGGACTTCATTGGAGGGTACAGGTCACAAGGGCATGATCTGGGGGACTATATCTTGCCATTGGCTCCTGTGCCTCTGGGTCTTTCCCTTTCTCTCTGTTTCCTGGCTGTCAGCTTTCCTGCAAAACACTCTTCCTCCATGATGTTCTGCCTTATGTCATGTCCACAGCAATGGAACCAGCCAACCATGGGCTGAAACCACTTGAATTATGGGCTGAAATAAATCCTTCTCCCTTGAAGTTGTTTTTCTCAGTTATTTTTTCCCATCAATGCAGAATGAACACAACTGACATCACCATGTCAATGACACCCTTGCTGCTATGTTTAATGAACATTTTCACCCTTAGTTCAGTTCCCACTCAGTAACGTTTGTCCAACTGAGCTCCTTCTTAAAACCTTCTTGGTATCTAAGATAGTACCAGTGCCACCTGGGTTTTCTCTCCTAAGTTTCATGTGTAGACTTTTTCTTTTTCTGTGTCCTTTAAGTGCTAGTGTTCCTTAGAGTTTGGCCCTAGGTCTTCTTTTTACTTTATCCCTTTTACCTCTTAGTTATCTATGTTCAAGGCTTAGTACCTACCCATATGCTCTATGCCTGCAACCCAAACAATCTCTCAGAGTCCTAAATTGGCTATTTCTAAATAATTATTTGGTGATTATCATGAAGTGTTCTAACAACATATAAAGTGTCCACAATGAAATTTATCAATATTTCCCAAACCTGTTCTCTCTCAGTATCTCAGTTAATGATCCCACTGTCTACCCAGTTGTTTACATTAGAACCCTGCATGCAACACAGATACCTTCTCTCTCATTTCACATATCTAATTGTATAAAGTTTGTTAGTTCTACCAGGACAAGGTGAGTTGAGTGAGATACTCAATTTAGGTATAAAATTTAAAAGAATGGTAGAAAATGCAATAATCAAAATAAATATTTCCCTTGCCTTACCCGAGACCCAATCATTTCTCCACATTATAATGACATCATTGAAAAAATGAAAACTTAGCAGTCATTTTCTGTTCAGAACATTTTGTAGATCTCCACCTCCTCACAATGAAGTTGTAGTTCCTTAGCGGCTTAAAAGACATTTCCTTGTCTTGTTTATACCCATTTTTCTTTATCTCTCTCATTTATGCTCCAGGTAACCTGAATCCCTTGAAAGCCACGAACATGTCATACTGTCTCCCACCTCCTTGTCTTAACACTTTGCCCTCTTTCTGCATCACCTATAACCTTTCTTTAGTTAACCACTGCTCACGCCTGAGGTCTCCCCTTAGAAGTCAGTTCTTTAGGAAAATCTTTTACAAGCCTCAAAGTTTTAAGTTGTTATTGTTGTGGTTTTGGTTTGGGGGACAAGGTCTTACAAGGTAGTTCAGGTTGGCCTTAAATTCACTATATAGCCCAGACTAGCCTTGAACTCAGTGATCCCCCTGCCTCAGGCTCCTGAGTGCTTGGATTAGAGGAGTGTGCCACCATGTCTGCAAACATCCCTCACAGTCTTAATCACCCCTCTGTAAACTCCCATACCTTTCTCTGCGTTTCCTAGTTGCGACATAGACCACACTCTGTTTTAAGTTCCTTTTCACTTGTCTGTCTTCCTCTGTTTACCGGCCTATGTTCTTTGAGAACGTGAACTCTGTAGGTATCTAATTCATCAGTGGGGACTCAATACTAACACAGACTCTGTCCCATAACAGACATAATAATACACTTAACAATTCATAATTTATAAAACATTTCACTCATAGCATCTCTTTTGGGCTTCATAATTATTTTGATAGATAAACACCACTATTGTGCAATGATACAGAGAAGGAGGTGTATACTACTCAGTAGAAAACCATTTGGTATAGAAAGGAAAAGGAAGAAGGGACTGTATTATAGCTTTTCTGGAACACAGTTCCTTGGAATTGGGGACTGTGAGTGTTACTCTCAGCCGCTTCTCATGTCCTGGAGAAAGTAATCAGCCTGAATAGTGAGTCTCTGGGCGCCTTTCCTCTATTGAGCTCTTTATGTGTTTAGACTGGACATCTTCCAGAGAGGCGTCACCCTAAGGCTCAGAGTGAGAGCAGGTTTCCAGGCCAATGATTAGGAACAATTATGTCCAAATTTCTCCTTCTGCCTAAACTATACAACCCTACATATCCCCCTTTTCCTCTAGGTCTGGGTTCTCAGGGCTGGTAAAAAGAATTCCACTTGATCTAAGTTATACCTACTTATCCAACTGCTCTTACTCTCTTTGTTCAAGGGCAACTCTTTGAGAGCATTGTAGAGCAGAGTGGAAATAGATAAACCTAGAACTGCTTTTTAAAAGCCTCAGAGAATTGAAAATGTCTTCTAATTTATTAAATGAATAAGCATCAGATGATGTAAACTAATTTAAGGGAAGATTAATTACTTTCCTTCTTATTTTAGTAAAGAGCAGTATGCCTCAAACTTTACTACAGTACATTAGAATCACTGGACATAATTTAAAAATTAGAGTGCCTAACCCCTGATTGGTCCTGCATATGGTCCGGAGACTAGTCTTTCTCTAAGCTCCTCTAGAAACTTTCTAATAGGCGTATAATTTGGGGTACTTCTTTAAAGATTTCTGACTTAATAATTTCTCTTCAAATCCAAGGGGGAAACCCCTAAAATAGTACCTCAGAGTTACTGTGGAGATTGTGCAGAACAGTTTATGCAAAACAATTACATGATACTCTCCCTGTGGCTCTCTTTGCGCCCTGTGATTGTTAGTTTCCTTTGCACCGCTGTACTTACCAAGCGCTATTACCATGAGCAATCCTGGAACTCCAAAAGCCAGTGCATAGCAGTCTTCCCCAAAACATTGCACATCTCCTAAAGAAAGTGAGGAGGGGATAACTCTGAATCTTGAACCTTCGATATTCAAGGTATTCAAGATCAGATTCTTGATGTAGACATAGCCATCCTCTGTTCTTCTGTCACTTCATCCATAAACCTTCTTTTAGGGCAGACCAAATGAAATTCTCACAGATTTCCAAGCTCTTATAAAAGGAGAAGATGTACTACAGGAAACCTGGAACCGATTTTTAGCTGGCTAGAGTACAGCCTTAGACAGGACCCCACAGGAAACGATGCTAACCTCTCAGCATGGGTGTGATAAATGTAGAAATCAAACTTCCTGCATTGATGGAGAGATAGAAGACTGAGAAGTATCTAGTTCGTTCCTCTACCTGAAACAAACAGGGTAAATCATCAGCACAATGTGCTTCCCAGGTCCCTTCCCACCTCATATTCAGAGTCAGAGGGAGGCACACACAGAAATATATATATATATGTGTGTGTGTGTGTGTGTGTGTGTGTGTATATATATATATATATATATACACACACACACACACATATACACACACATTTCCTCTATGGTAGATATTTAATGGCTGCCTGACCCTAGAAAAACATTTAGTCATCTTTTAATTTCCTGTATAGACAGTTTTAACATTCTTTTAATCCTTCATATGGGCAAAAACAATCATCTCTGATGCTATTGTGTCCTGTACATATCTATCCCAATAACAATTTATTTGCACTAAATGTTTCTTTCAAAAAGTCCTCAGTCTCTTGGGGGCAAAAATTGTATCTTACTCATTTCTGTAATCCCTGCCACCCAGCCTAGCATCTGACGTACATTAGGAACTCAATGGATGTTTATTGACTATAATGATTAAATGGATGACTGAGTTAAACAATAGATTTTGTGGAGTATGATAGGAAAAGACAAGAACATAGGCTACTGTAGTGAGCTGTTGATCAGACAGGACAGTTCGATCAGTGCTTAACAGAGATCTTTCAGAAAATATAAAAGGATATCAGTGGGTTTAGAAGTAGCTAGCTGAATCCTGGAGGGGGATTTGCCAATTACTTGAAATGTATTTGTAGGCCAATTACTCAGTCATACAACTTTCATGTGAATACGCTGTTGAATAAATTATTATTATGTCTTTCTGTGTTTCACTTTGGTACCTCAGATCCTTGCGCTACAGAGTAGCAAATCAGTCCTTCCCCATGTTCAATTTACAATTTATTTTATTTCTGCTTCTGCTTCCACTTAAACCTATTCCATTAATCTAATTTGTGTAGTTCACTGAGCATAGAATCCCACTTGCCAAAAGTTGGTTATTGCTGCAAAGTCAGCAAGTAATGGCGATCTGTGGATCTTGGGATAGATAAAGAGTATAAAATAGTCCACATAGGCTGTGTGATAAGAGAAATATTTGAAAAAAGAATGTAGAGAGAAAATAGAAAGAGGTAACAGGCTGTGTGTCACAGAGCAGGTGGGAAAGAAAGAGGAGGAGAAGAAGAAAGAAGAAGATAGGCTGTAATCAGTGAATTACGTCAGTCTTGGCAAATGGCTAGCTGCCAGGTGACCCCTTTTGATACTGGCTATACGCTCTTGGAAATACAGCCATAAGAGAAATCTTACATGTTTTTCTTCAAACTGGTCTCCACCAAAAGCTGCCACACAGGGTTTGATACCTCCTGTCCCCAGAGCTATTAGACTCAGGCCAGTCAATGACAGGATTCTGAAATGGAGGGATGAGAATGCTCAGGGTGCTGACAGTTACACAACTGTATAAAGGTGGAGTACAGAGCTGTTCCATATATACAGAAGGGCAAACCTCCTCCATCACATTCCTGTCCTATAGGCAAATTTCATTTGCCTTCACCCCAAGAAATACTCATGAGCTCTTTACATCTTTATGATGTTTGAGCCTCCCCTAGAAAATATGCATTGCCTGGGCACAAAGATTTTGCACCTTGTACCCTATTTACCCCTTACATGTATCAGATGGAAGTAGACACTGAAGAGACTCCAAAACTAATACCTGACTCTCAGCCTTACTTTAGTCAAAGGGACACTTCAATAGACAGAGCTTATGAACTTTCATCCTATATAACCTTACCAACCATAAAATAAGATGCTAAAGTCCATCGTAACTAATAGAAGCAGCATCACTGATTTTCATGGGTCACCAATAAGGAAGTAGGTAATATTTATTAAGTTTCAAATAAAATCCCTAATTTATAGAATAAATACATATACGGGCTGGAGGTGCTTGCCGCTAAGCACTAAGGCCCTGAGTTCGATCCCCGGTCCCGGGAAGAAAAAAAAAAAAAAAAAAAAGGGAACGGATGTTTCCTTCTTAGAATAAATACATATATAAGCACATTATAACATGAATATATCTGACCTGCCTCTTCACTAACTGTTATCCTCTCTACTGACTGAATCAAAAGACAGAATCTATTAAATGCCTCTGGCACTACAAACACTGACAATACCTTAAAAGTAGGGAAGGACAGCCACAGGAATATATGGAACTGTATATAAATGGAAACATCCAGGCACTAAATATAACTTGAAAAGTATTGAATAATATAAAGAAACGTAAATTCTTTTTTTTAATCCCTGCTGAAGCGCAGATTCATGGATGAACAGGAAAGGGAATGTGGAGGATGTGAGGGTTTTATTTTTGAGCATGTGAAGAGTTTTAATGAAGAGGATACTAACCAGGCATTCTGCAAATGCTTAATTCAAAACTTTTTTTCTTAACCAATTTGGTTAAAAAAAAAAAACAGTAACTGGAAAATAAAGGAACAATTCTGGTAGCAAAATAGAAAATCTTTGTAATGAATATGATACACCCTTGTCTGGTAGAGGAAAACTGGCTCAATTGATTGCATGATTTTACTCACGTGTGTGCCGTTCTCCCCCCTAGTATTGGAATCGCGCCCAAGGACTTTAACACATGGCCGAGCACATACACCAGGGAGAGATAGATGATTGTCCTGTGGAGAAATTAAATCAGTCAGTCAGTCTGTGTACTACTCAGAGACTTGAGTCTTATAGACTCAGGATTCAGGCATTCTCAGTAAACAGGAGAAAGGAGTGGAAGAGGAAAGGATTAACTGAGAAATGCAAATAGCAACAATAATAAATGAAGTAGGAAAAGGAATAGAATTCTTCACCTGTAGTGTTTACCTGAAGGCAACATTTTTTTCAAGTTCTCTTCTCTTCTCAAATTACTTCTCCCCCTCCTGCTCCATAGTACATATACAGAGGTGCAATAAGAACTAGGTGGATTTGTAGCAAGAGTTGTGATGCTTTAAATTAGTAAAACCAGTAGAACAGGATACTTGGACCTGAGGTGTTTTTCTGAAAACATATCTTTTGCTCTAGAAAGCAAAAGGGATGAAGGATAAACTCCAAGTAAACAGGGATGGGTGACACAGATGACTTATTTCTCTAAAAAAGCCCTGGAATAGATAGAGGGTCAAAGGGCTTCTAGATTCAACCTGGGAAATTTGCACACTTGGGTTAACTGTTATTGTCACCACAGTTTCCTCATGGACAAGTTACCAAAGGTAAGAAAAGACTGTTGGTAATAAAAATTATGCAGTGGTGGGAACTCTTCCTGTTAGATTGTTTTTCCAAGGAACCTGAATGGCAGAAAGGAAGAATGAGAGTAAGAAATTTCAGTAAGACCATGTACAGGGATATACACACTGAAATATGGTACATTACACACATATACTACTTACGTTTATATTCCTTACACCAGTATTCTAATGAGCTTTGGGAATTATAAAGTTTGACCTGTTGGGGACCACTATGAAGTCGCTCTGAGCAGGATTTAATATTAGCCAATTGGCTTTTCATATTTGCTTGGGAGTAGTCCGAGTCTTAGGCACCTTGTCTGCAGATGGGTAGTTGATTCATAGTATGAGTTACTGGTCACTGCTGAGGCCTGCATTGGCCTGTGACAGCTCCTACTTTCATTAACTTTAAGAAAACTATGGCTTGCAGCCCAGTTGTGAAGGCCTTCCTGGAGATAACAAAGCTCTCCTAAATTAACATAGTAATACTTGGAGGAGTCCTTGAAAGGATTCCTGAGTCCTGCCCAGATTCCTGCCCAGATTCCTGCATTTTCTTCAGTATTCCCCCTCCCTTATTTGAAAAACCTTATAAAAACGGGAGACCCAGAAAAGTCTTTGGCTAATTCAGAGAATATAGAAGATGGAAAGGAATTAGTCCCTCCTAGAAGCCCTGAAATCATATTCTATTGTCTCATTTTTTATTTATGCCTTCGCCCGTCCACTCACTTGGCAGATTGTGGGCCTGATCAGCCTGCAATAATTTAGGAATATTAAACCCGGCCTTCGATATCAATATTTACATCTATGATTTCATAGTATTTTGTACTAATATAAAGAGTGGAATAAATTTGGCAGAAAGAGATTAAAGATGCCAGAAATCTTAAGATGTAGATTTTCTTATTTTAAATGTCTAATCTTCCTAGATTGGCTTTCCATAGAAGTGACTTCAAAGGGTATACATTAGTGAATGCAGGTGGGAATTTGGATGACTAATCTGGAGAGAATTAGGGAAAGAGGAAGACTTTCCCAAAAGGTCTGTGTCCTCTTCTAGAGAAAATTTCTCTTCTGAATTAAAAAGAACAAATAGAAAGGGAATGAAAGGAAACTGAAAAAGATCCGCTATTGTGAAGCTGAAAGAGACGATCCCCCCTGGATCATCAGAGATACAAAGCAGTCTCAGCTGGAGTGATCGCTTCTGTATAGGAAAGTCAGATCTGTATCTAGTTGTTGGACTGAATGAATGAGAGATATGTAAGTGGTTTACACCAAAAATAGGCAAAAGGCAACGAAAGACTCATAGAAAGTAGTCTAGGTTTGCAGGATATAACAGAAAGTTAATATAAAAAAGGAAGCTAAGTGTACTTTTAAACAAAAACTGTAGCTTATAATTTTTTTCCCTTCTAATCTATTCACTATTAAATTCTTAAATCTTTTAAAAGAAGTGCAGATTTCCACCCCGCAAAACACATACCCAGCCCCAGACCATAATGCACCTTTCTCTAAGGTCTGTACTCTACTCTTTTTGTGTGTGTACTTCATTCATTCTGCCTAATAAACCTTTCAAATGGCTCACACTGTAATTCTTTCCTGTGATATATGTCAGCGAACCTTCAACCTATCCCCTGGTAGGGTGAGTTAAGGTCCCCATCTCCTCACTGGGGGACATCCTTGGACCCCATCGAGGAACGTTAAGAAGATACAAAAGAACTTAGAATGATTTAGTCCAAAGGAGAGATGGAGAAATTATCACAGCTCTATTACATTGTCTAATTTGCTGGTGAGGAGCTATCTCAACCCTCACTGAAACCAAAGCAACATTTGGCTTTGCTACATGGAAGAATAAAATTACTTTTAAGGAAAATAAAAAACTCTCTTGACTGAAAAGAATATGAACACATTGAACAAACTGATAATAGAAAGAATTAGACATTCTGTGCTATCAAAGTTAGAAACTCCTACATGTTGTTCATGACCTAAATAAGTTCTTGCTTGGAGGCGAGAGATCAGAAATGTTAACTTTCTGTACAATGAATCTTTGAAAGTTCTGGAGATGTAATCTCCTATCTTCCTTACTTGAATTTCCCCAACCATGAGTCGGCAATAGCTGCTCCCAGGATGGGAGTGAAATAACAGAGGCTGCTGAACGCATGGTATACAGATGTGGAGATGTCTTCACTCCAGTGCAGGAAATACAGGAAATACAGGGTCAGCACAGCTAAGGTTGAAAAAAAGGGAAGCAAAATGACAGATGCATTAAAAGGATGCATGGAGAAATATATTTGATCTCTGGTCTTTGAAGGTGAGTTTTGCCTCCTATACACCTATCAGTGAAGTGAGGAGCAACTTCACGGAGGAGTAATTGCTGGCAGCTGAAGCAGTGCCCATGAGAAGTATACAAGAAAAAGGGGCTATGCTGAATATACAATGTTCCTCCTTTTGGTTTATGTACACCCATACCCTCCTCTAGGCCAATAATGAAGGTAGCATAATGTGTGCAACATCCTTTCCTTCTCCTTCCCAGTAAAAATATCGTTCATAGATCTGAGGAAAAAGTATGTAGAACTCATGTAACAACTCTTCCACTTCTATCCACACAGGTTGTGTTCTATCAGACCATTTTGATCTTGGCCAGCATAAATTATTAAACGAAATCCCATCAGGCATTTACTGGAGGTCTTGGCCAAAACAAAGGACCAATTTGTATTAAGGCAGAAAGAGCGGGTAAGGGAACCAAGTGCATTTGAGGAGACCAGGGTGCTACAAACATGGGGTGAGTGTCAATGGAAAAGACTCTGGGGGGCTGGGGATATAGCTCAGTGGAATAAGCGTCTGCCTAGCAAGCGCAGGGTCCTGAGTTCGATCCCCAGTACCGCAAAAAAAAAAAAAGACTCTGAGACACAGTTACCTTTCATGCCATAATAGGAAAAACGCTCACAGAATTCATTCACCACAATGAAGGCAACGCTCAGTGGATAGCTGGAGCCACAGATTTTCTATGCAAGAAAAACATGGTTTAAGCATAAGCTGTTTTCCTGTTTCAACCACTACATTGTTCCAAAATTTATTCTAAATAGCTGTGGTAGGTAATATAGAGCAATGGTTTCTACTCTGTGAAATAGCTACTGTCAACCAGAAGTACTTACATTGCTGATTTAGAAGCTAACCTGAATATTACTTTGTTCTTCATTTAACCTGGAACTGCTCAGACATCCTTTGATCCTAGACCTGCTCTTCTTCTCACAACTGCTAAATGAAAATCTGAGGCTCTGGTTAGAAGAATAATCATGCCTATTGCCAGGAGCAGAATGAAGAGCTGGTCTATGAAGTATCTGATATCAAGAGTATTAGATTCTGATGTCAGTGTTCTGCTTAATTTCAAGGTAGGAAATAACTCATTTTGTCCACAACTGCCTTGTTCACCATGCTGCGAGGAATCCTGGCAATATGATTGCCTGCCCTTTAGAGACTGCTGGAGCCAGGCACAGGACTTGATATCAAAGAGAGAGATTCCTACAGGGAAGCCGATTAATCACACTGGCTTTGAGCAGAGAGTTCTGAAATCTTGTCAGATTAAATGTCCACTCTTTTTACTAAAGATATTCTATAACATTTTCATGATAACCCTCCTTGACATTAGAAAAACTATTATTTCATGTAGTAGATCAGCGAGAATATAAGGGATATCACATTTTATTTCAAATCCCTACTCATTACCATAGCTCAACTAATGAGAGAGGTGGGATGGAGATATTGGTCCTTGAGATTATAATGTGATAATGTGAGGTTTTATGAGTTTTATATCACTCCTTAGTTGATAAGATATGAAGTGTGTGTGTGTGTGTGTGTGTGTGTGCGCGCGCGCACGCGTGTGTGTGTGTGTGTGTATGTGTGTCTGAGAGAGAGAGAGAGAGAGTAAGTAAGCATCCTTAAATTCTTTGGGATCAGAAGAGATATAATTAACTAAATAGATATTACAAATATATGTTAATGCATGCGATAACTTGCTTGCAAACACAGTGGACTTCTCACCTTCTCATAGCTTAAGAGCTATACAATGTACAGTGTAGTTAGCATGCTATCACTAACAGTGTAACACTGTCACTGACTGCATTAATATATTGACCCTGATCTTGTCACCATGCCACCTTATATCTCAGTTCTGTTATTATCCCCAGAAAATGAGAGTAATACTTTTTCTTAGTTCATAGCAAGAACTCATCAAAAGTTGGCTATTATTACTAAAATCTCTCGATGGGATTTTGATAGAAGGACTGAATGAAATAATAAATTTGGAAATGCTTTAACAAGTATGTAATGTAAAACGTTTATGTGCTGTCTCTCTTTCCTATCTCCTAGTAAAAACTGAGTACACTTAGTAATAGAGATTGAATCTATTCTAGAATTCCTGATAGTATCCGGAGAAGGTTCTGTACACAGGGGGAACTAAAGGCTGGGTAAAAAAGGAACAATCACACACAGTTCTCCAGGCAGAAATGCTTGCCAAATTTCCCTGGACATTCTAGTTGCTTTTATTTCCCTGACAGAGAAATTCAGAATATGCAGTGAAATCCACAGCAAAGCCCGGAATCCCAACTGAGGAACTCTGACTCCCTCTTTCTGCCGCTTCCTCAATGCTAAGTAAAAGAAACTTCTAAAAACAACAAAACAAAACAACAACAACAACAAAGAAAACTTCTGTTTAGATTTGGTTTTCAGGTGAATTTGAACTGCATGAGAGAATAAATTTTATATCCCAATACAGCTCAGCATGAAGTTCTAGAAGCCAAGGAGGTACAATAGGAAAACAAGGCTATTACTGTCAAAAGCAAAACTGAATTGCGAGACTCACCGGAGATGACTGCTTAGGAGGGCTGGGAGGTCTAGGCGGTACCTCTTCAGTGGAAACAGGTGAGAAAAGAGTCTCCTTAGACTCATTTTTCTGGAAAGGATTCATGGCTGGCTCTTTCCTCTCTTTCTCCGCAAGCATTTGGCTTCAGTAGGCAGTTAGGACAGTTGCCAACCTACAGTGAAAAGGGGGACTGGGGAGGAGGAGGGGTGGTGACAGCAACTAGGTTTAACCCTGTGCTGGTCAGTTCTAGTAGCTCAGATCAAACCTGGAGGGTATAGGAAAACAAAGGGTGGTGCACAAAAGACTGATTGTGTAAAAGGTAAAGCATGAGGAAGTAAACACAATCTGTCCCGAGTCATGAGACGGGACAAAACAACATCAGGGAAAAGTGGGCATCTTTAAGAAAAATTAACTTTGCAATTGTGTATAGGATACTTAGGAATGCAACATCTTGAGCACAGACTAAAAAAACTCATTTCAGATGTCAATAGCTGCTATTTATTGGACACACCTGTTTTATGCAAAGTTAATGTATATATGAATTACACACACATATGTATATAGAAGCTGTATATTTATTTATTCTCTTATTACTATCTGTTATACAGAAACAAATGTTCCAAGAGGTTAAATAATTTACCCAAAATCAAATGGCCAGATAGCAGATATGAAAAGTAGAGATTAGAATCAGTAACTAGTTTGGCTATTATTCAGGTATGGAAACTATGTAAGTGGAAATGTAGGAATTTATGGAAGTTGAAATGCTTTGAAGCAGGAAAGTCATCACAAAACTGAATTTGAAAGACAAGAAAGGTGTTTATTGGTTTTCTTCACCATTAAGCTCAGCTGGAAAGACCCTATAAGCAATTCAAAAGGTAGGGCTCAAGAAAAGTGTTGGTGATGCATATTTGAGAAATACTATTTCCCTTTACTAAAGTCATTCTTTGTGTTTCATTCTCTTTCTTCACTTCAAGGTAAATAAATCCACCTTTTCATTTAAAACAAAATTTAATTTGTGCAAAAATTATCAATGAGTTATTTTCTAGGTACTGTTACATTTTTCTTAATTTTTAGTGGATGAAATGACTAAATGACAAATTAGTCATTTCTGCATTCATAATAACTCCAGAATATCATATTTAGTCCTATCAGAAGAGGAAAAAGAATAAGCATGATGACACTAGATGTTATTTTTGCTAAGTCAAAGAGATAAGACAAGAATATGTGTTGTCAATCAAAAGAAACAGGAGAAAAATGGCCAAAACCCATGAAGACTAAACCATGCAGAGGTCAGGCAATACTAGAATGTATTATTTTATTTAAGAATGCAAGAGAGGAAAATCCATGACTCTATCCCTTGCAAAATTCTTACATTACCTGTCTGAATAATTTATCAACACATAACACTTTTTCTTCCCTAAAGTTTAACTCAGATTTTGACCATGTGTTCTCAGCTTCTCTTATCCTCATTTCCCCTCTCACTAACTTTTACCCAAAGAATAATCCAGCTTCATTTCTGACTGTAGCATTAATGATGTTTTAATTATTTTTTTATTTTTAAAAAAATAAAAGTACAAAAACATATTAACAAACAGACACCAATTAGCATAAAAAATAGTACAATCACAACTAATCTATAGACAAGGTGACATGGTCTCAACAGTGGTTATTGCTTTATTGATTGATATCTTCAAAGTGTAAATATATGAACCCATATACAGACATGCAAAATTAGTCAGACAATTAATCCTCTCAACAACAGAAAAAACGCAAAAACCAAAAATCCAAAGACAAAAAACAAAACAGGCAAACAACAACAATAACAACAACAACAACAACAAACCACCAATAGCAGCACCATTTATTAAACAGGCCTTCTTTTTTCCAGTGGGTTTGGTTGACCCCTTTGTCAAATATTAGGTAGCTGAGTGGGTTTTTTG
>PVLD010015949.1:0-46732 GCA_004027595.1 Dinomys branickii | reverse complement strand
ACTGTCTGACTAAATTTGCATGTCTGTATATGGGTCCATACATCTACAATTCAAAGATATCAATGGATAAAGCAACAACTACTGTTGAGACCATATCACCTTGTCTATAGATTAGTTGTGATTGTACTATTTTCTATGATAATTGGTGTCTGTTTGTCAATATGTTTTTGTACTTTTATGTTTCTAAAATAAAAAAAAAGAAAAAAAAGAAAAAAGAAAAATTATTACATATCAAGCAATATTTTTACCTCACATTTTGCGTTGCTCTTCATATGCTTTTGAATGAGGTTGCTAATATTTTAGTAAAACAATTAAAACTTTAAATCATTGAAACTACATAAAGTATCAAATAATGAAGAAAATGATACAACACAATACAATGATCTTGTATAAGAATGCTGAAAACCATCATAATTTCATCTTACTTTTGTCAAATTTATTAGAATTTTGGAAATATACTATCTTCCAGGATTTTTGATGCATTATGTTTATTTTTTGTGGATGCAAGTGTGATACTAACAAAAATCAATATGTGATTTAATTGATGTAGAGACAAACGTGAAAATATTCAGAGGTATTTTTAGTATTTTCTTACTTAAGAAGGTACTTTTATGCCAGACATGATGGTGTACACCTGTCATACCGTCAGTCAGGAGGCTGAGGCAGGAGGATTGTTGCAAGTTCAAGACCAGCCTGGGCTACGAAGTGAGCTCTAGGCCAGCCTGCACTGCAAGGTGAGAACCTGTCTCAAAAGGACAAAAAAAAAAAAAAAAAAAAAATTCTTTGAAAATATTTACAGTAGTTTCTCTAAATTTTTTTAATCTTTTCAAATACTAGTATTCCAAAAACAGGATTATGAGGCTATAAATGGATATTGTGTGGGTATAGGACAGTGTGTCATAAAATTTTAAATTCATGAAAAATTCATAATTGAAACTGCGTATGAAAGTGTAACGGCATTAATAAATTATCTAATTTTACTTAGCAGTCTAACTTAATGAACTTTCATATGGTTAGAAATGTCTTTCCTTAAAAGTTTATCTCTATATAACTTGTTAGTCTTAAACATGATATTAGTCTCTATTTTAGTTACAAGTATTGATCAAATATCTTTATATTATGATGATAACTCTAAGATGAAATGCTATCTTATTTTTGTACATAACAATAATATTAAATATTCAATATATTTTCAGTTTATGAGGCTTCTAAAGTCCAGCTAATAGGAACATTTATTTGAGGAAATCGTTTCATAAAGCAGCTGTATTTATAGTGCTACATGCTGTACTGTTTAGTTTCAAAATATTTCTTTCATTTACAAACCTATAAAATAAAATGTAATAAAAGCACAGGTTTTCAAGTCTGGCAGTTTCTAAAAAACAATTCAGTGCTTCATCTAGCTACCAAGTAATCACAAAGTAGTTCATGCACCTTGTACCTCATTCCTCTCCATGAATTAGCATATAATGCTGTTTTCTGGGAAATTGCATAATATAGAATACATTGATACACAAAGGAAAACATTATGGTTTGGGAAGTGTTCAAACTTAATTTTGTTATAAAAGTCGTTCTTTTTTCAGATATATAATCACCTCTTTACAATCATTACATTTTATAAGCAAATACTTGATAAGTAAGACAATTAAATGGGAGACCACAGTATAGCATTTTTAAAGGAAGTACTCTGATATGTGTTGAGAAAGTTCATAGAATTTAAAAGACCTTTATGTTTCTCTTAACTTCATGAGTAATCTCAGCCCTGACTTTGAAAACCACCTTCCTTAAGTTTTCATTGATCCATAAAGATTTAATTGCTCCATATGTTGCAAATTCTCTGCTAACTGAAGTGTAATCAGCAGTTTGCATTTTTCTGATTAGTGAACTACTTTAGGAATATTTCATCGATGTTTAAAAATAATTAAAGACTGTTTGATAATTGATAATGCTTCCCCTCATCCTTTATTTTCTGGTCAGCACCTGGTATTGTGCCAGTTCATACTGTGATTATGGGCCTCAGAGGATGAACTTGAATGAGTTTTTAAAGTTCTATTTACTCAAACCAAGTGAATTGCACCTCAAATTCTAAACAAATCTGAAAATAGCAGAAAAGGATTTCATGTCTTTTCACAGTATTTAAAGGGAAAATATATGGTTTGTAAGGCAAATATTATTGCCACTGTATTTGTGATACTCAGTGAGGCTTATGATTCTAGGTTCATATAAAAGCAGAACTCCATATTGTAAAAATATTCTGATTATGCCACTTCTGTATCAGCTCCAGCAGAGTAATCCCAAAGGATCCGTGTACCTTACTAAAAGTTATAAACATGGATTTAATAGCTCTCCTTTTATTGTTGCATATCTTACTGCACTGTACTTGCCTCAAAATTTACAGTTTAAAATTACAGGAAATTACATTAAAATAAAAATATTTACCTCTTAATAATGAATTATGTTGCTCATTGAAAGGAATGGTTTGTGTTACATTGTTTGATCACTTTCACATGCCTATATCTTATAATTTGAGCAACTACTTTGAAGATAACAATATGTAATATAAAAATCTTTGTTAATTTCCTATTATCTTGTTTTTAAATTCTGTATCATTGTTTTATTACTCTTTTCTCTTCAAAATAAAATAATGAATTGTGTTAAATTTTTTATTCTATTTTTTTCTTCAGTCAAAATTATGCCTCATAACTCAATATGCAAAAACTGGGTATGATACTGGCTTCTCTTTAGCCAAAAAATTATTGGTAGTTTTGAAAAGAAGGATGCAGAGAGTTCCTGTGTTGATAATCTTATTTTAAAAATATACACTACATCCGGTCACAGATAAATAAAATGATGAGTGAATCCTTAGTTCATCACTAACATTTTTTAGAGATCTAATGACAGTGATCCTGAAATAAAAGCTTATTCAAACAGGAAAATGAAAAGAAAATATGGTTGAAAATTGCACCTATGACAGCTAAGAGAACACACAGCTTTTGATAAGTCTCTTGATATTCTTAGGTATCATGCATAACACTGGAATGCTGCCCTGATACATTTTCTGAGTGAAAAGTATCCATGCCATGTTTGAGTAGTGATTAGTGCAAAAATGGATTCAAAAATAACTAAATGTTTGAGGGTAAACAAGTCTATCCCTGTGATATATAAATAGACCAACTGCTTTAGTCTTAAAATATCTCTAGTGGGTAAACAACTCCATGAAATAAAGCAGAGTATATACTAACCATCACCAAAGGAGTGGGCAACTGGAAATATTTCTCAAAAATATCATGGTTCTGCTAAAATGAGTTATAAAGTATTTGAAAAGTAGCTTTGCTCTGCCTATGCATGTAACTATGATGGAGTATTTGGTAATAAAATGACCATGAGTTTAGAGCTGAGACATCATAAAATCAGTAGAGTTAATCTGAGGTCTAGGATGCTGCATCATTGACTGCCTATAAACCATATACCACACACTGGACAGAGAGTACAAAGAAGTCCCACAGATGAACTTAATGGTTTCATCCAGGAAAAGCACCATTGTTGGACTATTATTGGCTGCTCTTCAGCTCATATCTCTGACGCCAAGGCAGATCCTTATCATACACTAACAGATTAACAAGGACCACATTTGATTTGGGTGCGTGGACCAATCAGTTTCGAATGTGAGTATAAAATTAAAATGATATGTATAATTATCCCAGCCCTCGTACTGCTCATGTCTATTGGGTTATTGAAAGGAAGAGTTAATGCTTAAATTTTTTACCACTTTTGCATGCTTATATCTGGTAATCTGAGCAACAAATTTGAAGACAGCAGTATGCAATGTAACAACCACTGGTGAATTTCTACCACCGTGCTTAGTGCAGTTTTGTATTATTTCTAATGTTTTTTATTCTTTTTTAAAATTCTTTTTAATCGTTTGATCAATTATCCATTCTTACATCTGGTAATCTGAGCAACTTCACTGAAGATAACAATATGTAATATAACAACCACTGCTAATTCCTATCATTTTGTTTTGAAGTCCTGTACCACTTTTATTTTTTTTTGTGTTGTTTTGTTTTTGACTATGTTGTTGTTATTTTGTTATTGATTTTTTTATCCTATTTAAATGAAGAAGATGATAGGTGACTGCAAAACAGCTCAATTCAGAAATCTGCCTGAAAAACAGAAACACATTATAATCATAACAATGACCATAGGGTAAAGTGATATTTCCGATCCTAAACTCTGTGATTAGAGAGCACATGATAGACTGGCAGATAGAAAGTGGCTTAGCTATTCGCTTACGCCTTGTTAAAGCCTAAAATGAAATTACTGGGAAGGATTTTGATAGAAGACTGGTCTGGAAGGAACTCTAAGAGTAAGCATGAAGTGTGAACTTATTTGTATCACATCTTAGCATTATTCTGAGAATCTCTGTTATTTAAAACATTGCTAAATAAATGAGACAGAAGATATAGCTCATTGTCAAAATGTCTGCCTGGCAAGTGCAAGGTCCTGAGTTCAATGCCCGGTATCAAAGCAACCACCAAAAAAAATTGAAGAAAGAAGCAACAAATTACTAACAAATAATATGTTATTACCTAACCAGAATTTGCAGGAGGTCAAGTATGCTGCGCTTATGATGGCAACAATAATTTCTTGACATTATCACTATAGTGTTCCCCAGGCTCATGTAGTCTGTCTTAGCTGCTTAGACTTCAAATATCCAATGTTCTAGAAAGAGACTAATTGGCAACTTGTTGTAAAGTTAGTTACATTAACAATCTTAAATTAAGGAATGGACACAACTTTATTATTCTATACCTGATACCTGATATGGACACTGTGGTTTTGAATTTCTGAGCAAAGAATCTTGGAGAGGTCCACTAGTGTGAGATTGATATACTGATGAAGAATTATATAAAAGAATATACTAGAGCAAAAACTTTACAGCAAAACAATTTGAGCAATGTGCATATAAAAATCCATTTTTTCGTCATGTATCACATGATCCAGAAGCTGTCGGGTACAGAATGATAGTTTGATTTTTGAAGGCAACAGCTTGGAGCCAATGCCTACAGAGAAAGGAGATCTGGACTACTGCATGTATGTCACTCTATGAGGCTTTCACCTGATACTTAAAATATATAAGTCAGAGAAACAAAATGTGGCAGTAGGGCTTGCTTACAATAACTGTCAAATAATACTGTGAAGAATATGAGTTATTTTCAATAAAAAGCCATGAGTCTGTGAACCTAAGGTCCCAGTTTCCAAGACAGAATGCTTGCTTCTGCATCCATGGAGAAAGTCCCAATTAACTTGAGTTTAGAGTTACTGTCCTCTTAAGCAAGGCTCTTGTGCTAAGCCAGGAGATCAGATAACAGGAAAAGAGGTTAACTGTTCCCAATGTCTATTGCTGTATAACTAACCGCTTACCTTACAACCTCACAATATTAAACAAGTAATGCCTGTAGTCATATACCCTACAGATCAGGATTCCGTACAGATCGTAATAGAAGTGGCTTATCTCTACTTAATGGAGCACAATTCTTAAATGCAATTCTCCTGGTCTAAAAGTAGAATCATTTGAAAAAATCCTCACTTTCATACTGAGTATTTAGTGATGCCTGAAACCTGGAGTCCTCAAGTTTCCCTCACGTGGATTTCTCTTTTTGGTGTCCAGTAGTGAGCTAGTTAGGATTTCCTTACTGCACAAAGATAGATTTTTACAGTGGTGCAAGTGTAACCAAAAGAGAAAAATCTAATATTATAACTCATCATCTCCACTATATTATCTTCAGTGAAGCTGCCAGAAGCCTCCAGGTTCAAAGGGAAAGAGAAGAAGACCCTATTTGTTGAATAAAATCCGACACGTTTCAAAAAGAGCATGTGAAATTAAATCTATAATTGTAAACAATTTTGAAAATGGATTATGTAAGAGTAGCCTGGAATTTTGGAGCACATAATTTACAGAAAGCAACTGAGCTGTTAAACTGACTATCATGCAATTCAGAGATGCACAATTATTTCCACAGATATATTGCTTCAAAATCCCCAATAAGTTCTTCACAATATGTGGACAAACTGGCAAGCCCTGAGATGTTATAGGATTTGGGACTTAGAGACTTTAAAGCAGAGTGGAGTTTGACCTCTCAGATAAGCTATGGATATCATCAGCGTGTCACATGAACGTCAAGTGAATACAGAATGAGTGACAGAAAAGGGATATGGTGACTATCAGTTGCAGATCAGAAATATATTGTCTTCCTTCCTTATTCGTACTAGATTTCCCTTTACTACTCAAATGGTACGAGGTAGGTGATTCTAAGCAAGGAACGGAATGGAGTAAAATGAACACCAGTGGGTTCTGTAGGGAAATCTTAAGAATTCCTGAAATGAATCTAGCTTCGCGAAATAAAGCCACTCATCAGAGTCTCTCTATGATAATTTTGTTTCAAATAAAGAAGGGGAACAGGAGAGAGGGCAAAGAAAAAATGATAAAAAGGGTACAACTGAAACAAACTTTGTAAATAGGGAGGGGAAGAGAAATTGAATGGGTGTGAGGGGGTTGGGTAAAAACAATATAAAAATATATCATGATAAAATGTAGCAGTGAACTTCATTTTAAAAATGTCTTTTCACTTAGAAGGATAGCATGACTGCTGACCAGTGGTGCAATGGAAAACCTGTCTGAGTATGAATCAGAGGATATCATGTGCCCAGGGGCTGTCTAGGGGCAAAAAGTAAATATGTTTACTCAGCACTCATGCTGCAATGTTTGCAAAATGTCCCAAGATCTGTGACATATTTCTTACCTGTATTGATCTCTGTGACAAATGTCCTCTCTGTCTTTTATTCAAAGGAGCTTGTCATTGATGTATAAAACTCTAAATTTAAAGATATAAAAATACATTTGATAAAATTAAATATATTTAATTCTGACATTTAGTTGAAATAGTATTGCCAACTTTAGTAAGGATTAAGAAAGTACCTTTCTCAAAATTTAGTATGATGCTTATAATAATAAAATATGAATATGTTTTTTGCTATGCAAATGTATGTGATGCAAACTCACAGAAAACTATAGCTGAATATATATCAAACTCACAATAAATTGTATGTATGGATCATCTAGGAAGGTATGAAGTCTAGGTGATTATTTTCAGAAAAGAACTTACATATATTACAAGCACTTAGGCTTTATTGTTTCTTTAATATTTAAAAGCTGAGCACATATTTTTAATTCTTAAAATTAAGAAAAACAGAAAAGACCAAAGTTTATGTTTCTACAGGACATATTTCTTGGTTACTTTTCTCTCGTTGCTGAGACAAAATACCCAACACCCAAAATGAAGGAAGGAAATGTTTAGCTTACAGTTTGTGGAGGTCGCAGTCCATACTTGGCTGGTCAGAGGCATAACGGCACATGGCAGAGGGCAAACTTCATGGGGCAGAATACAGCAAAAACCACAAGAGCGAAAGGGAGGAATGTCCAGGAAGCAGCTCTTCTCTTCCCCTACATTGTAAACAGACTACCCCCACCCAGGGGGCATGAACCTCTCACAGGATCTCTATGCCCTCCACTTCCTCAGGCTCAGGATGTGTACAAAGTAAGCACCCTGGCTTCCTGCTGAGTCACTCAGCCGAACCTCTAGACTTTCCAAGTTGACACAATGTTTCAACCATAACAACATAAAATTTCCCAAGTTAATAAAACTCTTTCATTCTTTTCTTTGCAAGTGCACTATGCTATGTTCCTCAGTAAGATCTATGGAGACTAGAGAGTTGAAATCAAGCTTCTGTCTTTCCTCATGGAGAAGACAATTAAATCTTCTCCAGAATGTCACGCGAAACTATTAATGAAAGTGCAGTGATTTAAATAACCAGTGCAGTATTTAAACATAATTTATTATACATAAGCATTTAGATTTTAACAATAACCACGTAAGCTACACCAAACTTTTCTACTTCCTTTCTGAAGAATATTGTGATAGGAAAAAGTTAGTTTCCATAGCTTATACACCAATAGTCACAACATCAACATGCTAGGGAATGAATGTAGAAAGAAAAATACAATTTTCCAATCCTTTAGCAACACCTCTTACAATTTTTTTTTCACCTCTTACAATTTAAAAGCTAATACACACATATATGTGCGTATCTTTATTGTGTACTTAAGGATTTTACATACTTCTGCTGATCTACGTATAAGTGGTAGTTGGTTATGCATATGCTAACAGGCTGGCATTCTCAACACAAAATGCTCAGTGTTAGTAATAAGCACCTTCCCTGCATAACGGTGCAGCACACTAATTTCATAGTCTGTGTCACAGTTTAAAAAAATGACAGGTGGTGTCTTGCTCTGTATTGCACTTGAATAACTAATCTACATTATCACAGTAAGAAAACTCATTACACAACAACATATGTGGACACTTCATTTCAAGGTCCCATATGCTTCTAAGACACATATAAGATAATGACACAGACGGCCTCCCTTTGTGGCAGGGCTGTTTCATTGAGCTTTAGCCAGGAGGCTTAATTATGCCATTATTACACAAATCCTTTCTCATTCCTTCTATTTCGAGTCGCTTTGTTCTCATTATCACTAGTAGCTTTATTTTTTAACAAAAATTTTTCCTCTTTGTCCCCAGGCCTGGAGAACGAAAATAAGGTGTTACTTAATTATACATAACTATAACTTTCATTTATTTTTCTCTTAGATATTTTAATGGAAAACTGCATCTTCTTTGGATAATTCTGTAGATGTTCTCGTTTCTTTTCTTGATTTTTTCCAAATCAGCCTACTTTTATTATTGATAATGAATTTTTAAAAACTCTACATTTATGAAAGCATCCAGCAACTTTTAAAATTCAATATTGAAAACAAAACAAAGCAAAACAGGCATATTTATAAGATCTTGCCCAAAATTTTATAAATAAATAAAATTACAAAGAAGACCCTATTGTTGTAACATCATCAAAAGTTCCAAGCATAGTGCTCAATTAGATTCAATCAACCAGGGTTAGCACCTTATTACTATTTGGACACTGGCCTTTTGGGTATACATGCCCTCAAATTACAGTGTTCATATTTATTTTCGTACAAAAATATTTCTTTCAGATTCCATGTACAATATTAATACCAAACATGATCATGCTACACCTCACTTCTACCCTCTGTTGTAAAATCTGGAAGCTAAGTTTAAAACGAAAATGTTTGCTGAAAATCACTGCTTTTCATATCTACTGATTTGTAATTACTTTCAGTTAACATTAAGCAATGTTAAAAAAGCTACTGTACCTACTAATTCAACTGAAAGCTATTAACATTAGCTTTCAGTTAACATTAAATATAATTTATTAATAATTCTGGCATAAAATTAAACATTTAACTTATAATCAAGGACCACTATTAATAAAAATTTTTATTCCTATTTGTTTAAATCATAGTGCCAAAAGACAACAAGAAACATTTGGCTTGTTTGTTTTTGCTTGGACATGACTTTATTTTTTATTTTAAAGAGAAAAATCAATGAAAACAAAGACATGGAATTTAAAAACACGATAATAGGAGATTAACAATAGTTAATATGTTGCAGATATATATAGTAGTTGCTTAGACTACAAGACATAGACTTGAAAAATTAATTGAGCAATATAAGCACAAAAACATTTTTAATGAATTTATAGAAATTAGCAGTACAATTATCTTAGCTATCTTGTATATGTATATATGTATATATAGAGAGGGATAGATATATATCATTTTTCCTCCCTTCTTGTCTTCTTTCCCTTATTCCAGATTCCAGTTTTTCTTTCCTTTTGAGCATTTTCTTTCCCTTTTCACAATATCTACTGTAACTTTTGATCTTTATTCTTTCATTTTCTTGTACAAGACAGATAACACGATGTTTATACATTTGAGTCTGATTTATTTTACTTCTTGTTTTTGTAAGACAGAAACAGCAAAGATACTTTTTCTTTATTCAAAAAATATGAATGAGTGGATTCTGAAAGTTTTTTAAAAACTTCCATTAATTATACGACAGTTGTAACAGAGATTAGTATCTTTAAACTAAATTATTAGAAAACTAAGAAGACTCTTTAAATCACATAGGTTTATGTAGAGTTATGATTTGTTTTGTGGTTATCTTGGAATATGTAGATACAAAAGAATCAGTGTAAAAAGTTCAAGAATACTTATGGTGGATTTTGACAGAAGAGATTATCATTTCTATGTATAATAAAGTAGTTTCTTTCCCTAAAATCTAGATCCAAATCTCATTACTCTCTCACAGGCTAAGTTCTAATATGGGCACTTTTCAGTATATCATCGCCTTTTCTTTCCAGTCAAATTTCACCCCAGAATGAAGCATTGTACCATCTCCGCTTGGGGACGTGAATAATCTAGTGCTATACCACTCTAGCAGCAGAATTCCATTCTGGGGCTGGGATTACAACCCAATAACACAGTCTTTGTTTAGCATGTGAAAGGGACCCTTTGTTTGTTTCCTAGAATGACATTAAAATAAATATGTGTATATATTTAAAACATAAACAGGTACAGAGATTTAAACACTTTTTTTTTTTAAATTTGGAGAATGTTGTCCTAAAATTCAAAAAAGTAGATCACTTGTTGCTGTACTTGAGTCGCTCTAACAAACGACTGTGCTGTACCTTAATAAGCACATTTAAAAGAGACAAAGATGAAAGATTAATACACTATCCTATTTTACAGCTTGAAACATGTTACATAAATCCTATATTCTATTTGCATATATGTATGTCCTAGTGACCAGCATCTTAAATTACAAATTGTCCATCTTTGTTAATGTTTAAAGAACTTTGTACTGATCATCAAAGATAAGAGAATACCAAAGGAATTATTGATCAAAGATAAGAGTATGTCGTGGTGATATTTTTGTTTAAAAATGAAGGATAACTCCTACCTTGAAGAACTTGCACTGGCAGTTAGAGAAGGAAAAACATCAAGAGACTAAGGAATAAACCACATCAAAAGCAGCGTGACAGTCAGTGGTATCCATTGTGCAGGTGCTTTTATCCCTGTTATCCTGTCATCTTGGCCAGAAACTTCATACACATACGTGCAACAGAATACGCTGCATTTTGTTTCCTACTGAAATTATTGTAAAATTATTTTTCAGTCAAGTTTACATCCTCCTAAACATTAAAATTATCAGTTCATGTTGTTCTATTGCCCAATTATATTATTTCAGGCGTGTTATAACTATTATAAATCAAACATTACTAATATTTCATGAAAAATACACATTTTATTTTCTTATTGGATATAAGTACCAACAGTATAGCTGTCATAATCTGAGAATGTACATTTTAATCCTTTTAATAAATAATCACAAAAGTGATACCCGCAAAGGTAATTGTAATTCCCACTCTCATCTCTAATATTTACATGAACTGGCACAAACTGTAATCATTTTTAATTAATCCTGCCTAATAAACTAGGCAAAACTGTTTCTGGTTTTCTTTTATTTTCATTATTTCAGTTTTTATTTCTGGAATGCAAACTACAGTACTATTTTTTAATAAAACTACATCAGGAAAGAGGATTTATAATTTAGTTTCTTTCTTATCTATATTTGTTATGAAAAGTTTTTATGTCAGAAGTGATGTGACAATAACAATTCTCCAAGACCTGATTTTTCTCGATCTTTACCATTACAATTTTTTCTTTGTGTATGATCAGTGATTATTTCTTTTTATCAGTATGGAAAACCTTGTTTTCTATAATTATTTCTAAATGGATTCACTCCCTGAAGTTTCTTATTTCTAAGATTTTATAAATACTTGTTTTTCATGTTGTAAAATTATAGATATATATATATATATATATATATATATATAATCGTGTAATAAAATATCCACATTTTCTATGGTGAAAAAGGTGGACTACAAACAAGTGTGTAAAATTGCATGCTACATGGGTATATTTGTAACCCATTAACATAATGGTAAAAGAAAAAAGTACAATAAAATAGCAATAACTTCATTTTTATTCTGAGAGTTAGTGGATTTTTAATGATCATCTATTTACATTTAACATACATTTACATTCACACATGTTAATTTTTGTAAACTATATACAGTAAAACTTTGAAAACATTACTAAAATAGCAAATTATGTATACATGCAGTCCCTTCTCTATCAGCTACTATACATACCAATTCAGTCACTAAGGTATAATGATGTCTCTAGCAG
Source organism: Dinomys branickii (assembly GCA_004027595.1). Taxonomy (NCBI): domain Eukaryota; kingdom Metazoa; phylum Chordata; class Mammalia; order Rodentia; family Dinomyidae; genus Dinomys; species Dinomys branickii. The sequence goes on along the minus strand of PVLD010015949.1, from coordinate 34,503 downwards.
TAATGATTTAATGTTATGCTATAACTAAAAACAATAAGCAAAGGAAAGAGTAACATTTTCAGAGACATGTCATTAGTAAAGAGAATAGGAAATTATGTTAAAAATCTGGTGAGCGTGTCTTTCTTCAAATTAGCACATCGGCATTGACGTTTTGAAATGTGACATTTAAGTATGGGTAGGAGTAAGATAAGCATTTCTCCTTGGATAATTTGAGTCTGATGTTTTGCCACATTGTTTAAACAAAATTTTAACCTCATAGTTCCCCTTTATGTGTGGAATACATTTTAAATTCCCCAGAAAAGCCTGAAATTTCAGATAACATACTATTTTATGTACTACTGTTTTCCTCTACATCCATCCACAAGTGTAACGCCTTTTCCATCTTAGCTTAGGAATTGTAACGCATTGTACATAAATTTTACTTTGAGGTGTGCCAGCAAACTAAAACAAGTTTCATTTTCTTCTTCACAATTTCACAGATTAAAAAAAAGATACTAGCAACTTCAGATTATGTATTTTGTTGAAGTTGTAAAGAATTTAATATGTAAAGAAATTAATTTAATTTAATATGTAAAGAATTTAATTTAGTTAAATTTAATTTAAATTTATATAGTGTAGTATTTTATAGACATATTAATTATCTTCAAACCTTATGAAAGCCTGATTAAGTGGGTTATCCTCATAAAAGAAGAAAAACTTGAAGCATAGTACTGTGAATTTACAAATTTCTCTTTTAAAAGAAGAATGTTATATTATTTTGACTATATCCAAATTAACAGCATCAGGACTTTGCACTTTAGGATCATTGTTAAATGGAGTAAGGATGAGGTGATACAAGCAATGCAGTCGGTGTGGTAATTTAGAGCTCCGCCACATGTTCGGTGCTCAGCTTGGGAACATAGTGCTGTCCTCGCATTGAGCAAAAGGATGAGCCCCATCCCTGGGGGTGGAGCTGGACGGCAGGAGATTTCATCGTGTCACTCGGGATAGCATGCAATTTAAAACTTATAAAGTGGTTTATTTTTCAGAAATTTTTCATTTACTGCTTTTACATCAGGGTAACGACAGTTTAAACTATGGAAAGCAAAGCTAGAAATGAGAGGAATTTCATATCGCAGTTATAAATGACAAAAACATAGTGGACAAATTCCAATTCCCCGCACCCCTGGAAACTATTATTGTGTAACTTTTTGTTCTATTAGCTGTACTTTCAGATAACTCAAGTAAGTCCAATCATGCAATATCTGTTCACTTTTAATGAGTTCAGTTTATTTAGCATATTGTACTCCCAGTTCATCCATAGGGTTTTCAAAGACAGGGCAGCCTTTTTTTTAAGTTTGAAGCATACTTTCATATATATGTATATCATGTTTTTCCTCTACTTCTGTCAAAGGATTAATAATTTCTAGAGATGTGCTAATACAATTTAGAGCATATATCTAACAATAGGGAATACTACCCTTAAAATTAGTTAAAAATTAGTGTCATAATAGTTTTTACCACTAAAAACAAAACAAAGCAAAAACACAAGAGGACTCTAAAACAATTTGAATTTGAGAGATATGTCTATATTTTAGTAACAGTACAATAGTTGTGTGTGTAGATTGATATCAAATTATGAAACACGGCTATTGTATAGAATACACGTCAATGACATTTTAAAAATTGATACTTTCAAAATTTGTTCCATTTGTCTCTTTCTAGGCAATTAGTGTTTCTGCTTCACATACATAAAATTAACTTTTAATGATACAACTTTCCATAAAATACTAATTATGTTTTTATTAGACAAAGATTTCAGGTGACAGGACTTTTTTTTTTTTTTTACAAATCTTTGTTACAGGATAAAGTGTTTCTTCTTAAAGTGCATATGGTGTTCCCTAATCACCCATATACCTCTTTTGTAAGTAATTTTAATTTAAGAAGGCAATTAAGGAAAAATAAATTTGAGTTTCTAATCCAATGGGGTTGATATCATCACCAAAGAAGGAAGGGATGCCAGGAGCGTGTGCACAACAGGAAGGATGTCTTAGGAGGGAAACTGGCCATTTTGGTTCAGCAAGCCAAGGGCAGAGGTCTTCAAAGACATTAACTTCTCTAGCAACTTGATCATGAATTTTTAGTCTTCAAAACATTAAGATACTAGTTTCTGCTTTTTCAGAGATCCAGTCTGTTACCAGGCTAATAATTCTTCATTACATTCATAGAGCAAAGTCAGCTAAGTTACACAGAAAATGTGGTATCGACCACAAGGGTTTAATAAAGTGTGGACTTTCATAGGGAAGTGTGGAAAGGAAACACTGGAGAAGAAAACATTTGAATGAATATTTAAAAATTATGAATTCTTGTGTCATATGGGTAAATATTCATATGTATGAATTATTCCGATTTTACTATTTGCAAAATCATTGCTCAAGATTATTGCTCCTGAGCTGGAAGATCCGAAGAGTCAATGACACTGCCTAAGTATTTCCCAAAGGGGTCCATTAGCATGATATAGTTAGCTGAATAGTTCTGTCTTCCTAAGTCCTAAGCCAGTGAGACCAATTTTCATTCGAAGCGCTGTTCTTCTTAATTTCTATGATACAGTGTAGCTTTTATTTCCAAATGGAATGTTTACAATCCTTTCATTTCACTATATCTTTTAGTTTGGTGAGCTTTTGAATATCTATCTTCAATATTTTTAATAGGGTGCATGCACAATATTACCGTTCAAAGTCATTTACTTGAAAAATATTTGAGAAGGAAATTTAAGTCTTGAGAGAATAAAAACAAGTTCTCCCCCTTTTTAAAAGCCTGGTTAGGCTGGGATTGGTGGTCCGTGCCTGCAATCCCAGCACTTGAGAGGCTGAGGCAGGAGGATCACCATTAGTTCATACCCATCCTGAATTACCTAGTGAAACCCAGTCTTTAAAAGCCAAATAAAAATAACTAACTAACGAATGAACTAACTAAATAAATACATACTAAAAACCATCTTTCTTATTTTAGGGAAACTAAATTTTTCAAAATTCAGGTATGAAACAAATATTACATATATATTTTAAAGAACACTGGGTTTATTTAACTTACTTGCAAAGATTTTAAAATTAAATTAATGTAAAAGAAAAAAATTAAACATAAACCTTCATTTACTTATTACATTTTTATATAAGTATGTACAAACATGGGCACATAGAATGGAAGAAATAAAAATAGATGAATGTTATATAAAAACACAAAATTGTTTTCTAGTAGCTGTTAATGTTCAATACAAAATTTTATAAAATCTATAAAATTATCAACAAATATTTGAGATGTAAGATTTAATTACATATGTATACATGCATAGACTTAACAATAATCAGTGAAACTTTTAAAAAAGGGACATTTTGTTAGTAAAACAGGCTTAATTGAATTCTAACCGCACCTTTGAATACAAATGCTTGAGATTGAATTTTTATACCTGAGGTTATTTGTGGCATACGTTTCTACCAGAGACACTCAGAGTGAATCTTCTTTGTGTAAGTGCGTCTTTGTAATTCATGTTGTTATCACATTGCCTGTAAATCTGAAAATATTTGTATAACTGCCTATCTGTGTATTTGATAATTAGACCTCCACACAATGATCTGCATAGTTCTACATAGAAATGGATTTGAACATACACAAATAAATATCGCCAGAAACTTGGAAATTCTATAATTTAATACTATATGACAAAAATTAGCTTTTAATATAAATTTAATTATTAATGTGTTATATTCTAAGAAGCACATTAAACAATTTTGTATTACAGTATATTAAGTTTGTTTTACTTCAAACAGCAAAATTTTGTTGGTATTCTCTGTGCTGTTACAACTCTTATCCTCATTTTTATGCATGTATGTACATTTATTCTCAGTGCTAAGATTTTAATTATACATTTAAAAATATCATGTTAATTTTTTGATTCATTCTTCCTCCCAGAGGAAAACATTAAATTAATACTGCACAAAATATTATTTGTTATTATAAGATGTTATGAAAAATTTTCTCTAAAGTATCTTAATTATTTTGAGATCTCAAGTCTGTGGGATATAGGCATGATATTTTCAAATGTATTTTAGCCACTGTATATAAACACCAGATAGAATCTCATCATTCCTACCTCTGGAGAACTTTTAAAACTTTCTCAATTTTACAAAAACACTTTGATTAGTAAATTTCTGTTTAACTTACTACTCTAATATTAATTATTTTAGCGGTTTTATTTGAATATTTTAATGTATGCGGAAATTTAAAAAGGTAATATAGTTACTAGTCATATAGCTATAAATTTTAATGATTAGATACAATGTGACCAAGAGTTTCATACATTTTCCTTTAACTGTTAGCTCATTTTGAAACAAAATTCTGACAAGGTTGATCTCTAAACTTTCCAATTTCCATAGACTAAAAGAGAATTCTGTTCACCATAGCTATCATAAAAACATTTAAACCATATTACAGTCTATTTGTATAGAATGTTTTTAGACTATAATATTTCATAAAAAAATTAATATACACTCTCTAATTACATTTCTTGATAGTTCTTGATGGAAATTACAGAACTGACATTAGTGCTTTAGTTGTTCTGCTGATTTTCAATGCTCATTTTCTCTCTCATTTTTATCTGTGCCATACAATATTGGTACCATTATTTAATAAATGAAGTTTACAAGTTCATATTTTTGCTCACATATGTGTATATGTATACTTTATTACTAAAATGAACGGAGAATATGTCTTGTTTCTAAACATCCCTTTAACCTGTAACCCACCTAACATGCTTATACATAGATCAACACTAACTTGCCTGAAATTATAATAAATTCACTTTACACATTCAAAAACTTCATGCTAATATAATCAAACATTGTTATTGTTTTGTGTCCAGGTTGATTGTCTCATAATGATGCCTAGGAGTTTTGTTCATTTTGCTAAATATTCATAGTTTGTAATTTTTGCATGCTATGTTTCTTGAAGAAAAATACCACAATTTACTTATCCATTCTTTGTGATGGACATGGAATTCTTCTAGTTTGGTGCTCTTTAGCATAAACTTTGTACAACTTTTTCAACCACAAAAATATAAAATCATGTCGTTTGTGCAAACACTGATAAGTCTTCAGACTCTAAGGTTAATAATTTGGACACAGACAGCAGACTATTACATGGTTTCTATTTTATGAGAAACTAAAAATATAAATAAAAGGTACAATAAAGGAGAGATGACACAGGACAGTAGGTAAGACGTTCAGACATTAAAAAAGGAAATGAAGGACAAGAGTAACAATGAGGAGTGTGAGAAAAAGGATAAAATAATGATAAAGGTACGAGATATACAGGTACCAATTCCCCAAAACTGTTGTAACTCTTATGTATCAGAAACATGCACTACTTAAAAAGTGAAGGCACTAAAAACCACCTTGCATGTGACTTTCAGTATCTCTTCATAATATGCCTACTGGTAGCATGATAAGTTAAAAATATTTAGTTTTAACAGGTAGTCACAGTTTCACAAAGTGTTTGTTCAGATTTGTCTCACCAAAAGCAGTGCATGACTGTGCAAGTTGCACCACACTTCATGAACATTTAATATAATAAGTGTTCTGATACAGCTACTGCTTATTTTAATTTTAGGAACTGTGGTAAATGTATAAAATTGTTCATTTTCTTTTTTTTTGTATCTTTAGAAACAATTTTGAGAATCTGTTCAGATAAACTCCATCTCTCTGCAGATGTGACCCTTTGTTTTGTATATAAATAGCATTTTGTCATAAGCATACAGACTGACAGAAAATAAGATATTTTCTTAGGATTTATTAATATTTTTATTTCCTCTTTCTTTGAAACATACCTATAAAATATGTATCTCACATGCCTAGATCGTCATATAATTTCTCCAACTTTTATTGTTTATATTGTATACATAGAAACAATCTATACACTTCAGTGCTTTTTACTTTTGAATGTTGAATCATATCAGTTCCATTCTTAGCGGTAATATGTGGTCTGATGCTGTTTTCCTTTCATTATCTAAAAGATCATGTTTTCCCCAACATCCGTGATTTTCTCGGTTTGTTCATGAGATTTTGCATGCTTTTCCCTTGTGCCTATGTGTGTGTTTATTTGTTTTATTTGATCATTCTTTAATAATTCAGGGCCAGTGAGAGCTTTTCCTAATTTTAAACATGTTTTATTCTTTCAGAGATGCTTATTCGGGAATTACAAATTAATGTAAATAAGGGATAAATGTTTTCATATTTTTTGCTAGTGTGTAGTAAAAACATTTACAAGACGTTGATAAAAATGGAAATGAATGAATAGAACACAAATGATACCTAATTTTGTGATTTCTGAGTGATCAATTTGCTAGATTTTTCTTTAAATTCTTTGGTCTTCCAGCCGTTCCTGAGACTTTGTAGCTAACCTGACCCCAAAAATGCCATTCGCAAATGGTGCAACTGGACATCCGTGCCATCAAGTATTGTTGTAATCAATTGCTATTTTATTATTATTATGAGAGTCTTTGTCTTGTTTAGAAGACAGCCCCCCAAGAAAGAAAAGCAGGCAGTGTGAAGTGGTTACCGACTGCTTTGAAACATTATTATAGATACAGTGCCTTAAAGAAAATACCCTTTATTATCTCATCATTTACTTAGATCAGAAGACCAAGCATAACCAATCTGGATGGCTCTTCTCAAGTTCTCACTAGGGTGTCCTCAAGATGTGCGCCAGAGTTGGGTATCATTTGAAGTCCAGATTCCACATTAATACAGCTGTTCTTAGAGTTTATTTCCTTGATCCTTAGGAACAGTTCCAGCACAATTTCTCAAAGGTAGGAGGGAAATATTCACTCATCCTAAAGGCACTCAACTTCACTCTTAGGGGTTTTATTTGAATGTTAGACTCATTCAGGATTTTTCTTCTTATTAACCCCAAATCAACTGTTGTGTCATATAGAAGACTTCAGGGAAATTAATTTATTTCTTCATAGTCTCATTCCTGGAACTTAGTCACAGTTTCTGTCTATAATTAGCAAAAGCAATTTTAAAATGGTATAGATTATTGATTCCAAATTGACCTCAATCCAATGTATTCAGCCTCCATGATTTATTGATCCCTGCTTCACCTCTTAGTGCAGCTCTCCCCTCCTCCTGTTCCTCCAATTCAAGGGTTGAATTCAACCTCAAAAGTGAAAGCAGGAGGAGGTGGCCTCTTTGGAAACCACAAGTCCATGATTGCAGAGGTCACATCAGTGGGGCTGTATGACTATAAAAAGTAGTTTTCTTTCTTCTATTAAATGAGGACATAAAGAAAAGATCCAATCTTAAAACCAGGATGTGTATGAGAATCTACTGGCTATAGATTTTGCAGCATCAGGAATTGTAAAAGAACACATTTTTCTTGGTGGTAAAATATTCGGTCTGTGCTATTTTGTTCTACAGTCCATGTGATTGGAGACACTTCCTCACAAAAGTGTCCTGAACTTCATTTTCTATCATCTGTAGTAGCCATAATCGTTTACGGTCTCTATGGGGCAGATGTCCAGTGCTAAATCTCTAATTTTTCTGAGATCCTTAAGAAAACTTCTCTTTATCATTTCTGGCCCATACACAAATTATTGTTCCTTCTTCCAATCTTATCAGTTTCTGACTCCATCCTTCTACATTGTTCTACAAAAGGTGGCTGAAAAACTGGTGCAAAAATGTCCGGAGCTCTGTAGGAAAATGTGTCTTCTCTTAGGCCTGCCTGGTAACTCTCTAGAACCCTCCCTTTCCTTTCTCAGTGCTTCACGGATTCACATAAAAAAGCACATTCCACAATTGAACGCTTAGAATCCTAAATATCATCACAATCTGTATATCTTTTGGTTTTCAGGATCTTACACATTTCTACTAATATTTAAAATTAATTTCATAAACACTGCTTTTATATTTAATTATCATTGTATTTATACCCTCCAAACTTTAGTCCTTGGTATTAATAATTATCAAAATTGTCAGTTATGTCTGTATAGGACATGATAATTTCTGGCAATGCAGTCATGATATCTTCTAGTCTCTAACGTGGACCCTAATCTGAGAATTATCTGTGACCTGAGGATTTATTGTCAGACTTCTTATAGTTCTTAGATCCATCTCAGTGCTGGCTCTCCTATGTTCCTTCTTTTCATTATCTTATTACTTTATTTCAACTTTATTTTTGATATGCGCTTGTTACTGGTTTAGGCAGATAATAGTTTCAGTGGCTATTTTCCCACTGCATTCCTACATCCCTTTTAATTATACAAATAGTGATGACTAGGACCTTTAGATCTGAACTTAAGTCTCGGAGGAGTAAAGTTCAGCATTAAAAACTTCCTCGTTCAGGAAGTAAAAGGATTCTGCTTCTGGGCCTCGTGAGAGGCTGTGGTAGCTCTTGATGCACTGAGTCAGCAGATGGAAGAAAGAGCTGGATGAATAATGCCCCAAAAATCGAGTGGGAGCATCGCACATATATTTGGCATTTTACACCGGGAAGTGGAATGGAGACAACTTGAAAACCAACAGCTTCTCTGAATTTATCAATTGCTTCATTCAACCACAGTGAACTTCAGAAGCTGTCGAACCCCGCTTTATTTCTGCCCTATAAATGCCATGCAATGTTCTACTATTCTCTATCATTTTCCACAGCTTCACACTGGAAAATGCTCAGGCACAGTGTATTCTTTAACTTCTTCGTGACAAATTAAAAGTGGTCCCAAGGTGATCTGAACATGATACTGTGTGAAGATAAGAGACCAGAAAATGACAGTGAAATTTTTAATAATTCCATAATACACTAGAAAATTAATATTTTCGCCAAATTATGATCATATTAGTATCTTTATTGGCTTATAAATTTCTGAGATATTCACGTTACTGGTATACTATTCAAGACATGGATATTCACATTTGAGTTGGGTGATACCTACAGAAATAGGATTTAAAATATAAGATCAAATTTAAGAAGTATTTGAAGAAAATTTGTATGAGCCATAAATCTTTTTTAATGTAAAGAGTTAAGCTGAAAACACAGGAGAGATTGCAGTTCAGATTAGTCACTTAAAAAAGAGTAAAGAACTGCACTGAAGTTTAGCTTAGCAAATGGATATTGTTTATTCTTTCTGAAAAATACTAACAGAATCAGGGTTATTAATAATGGCGATTATTATGGCTAACAGAAAATATTCTTACTTGCCATAAAATCTTTAGTTTTTTGTAAATATTCCAAACAAAATATATCTTTGAATATGTATGGTTGATCTTTCAGTATAATCATAAATTACTTTCACAATAAGAAAATGTGAGAATTTTACTTTCATTTTACATTGGTTACACGATAAATAAATAATTACGACACTTCTCGGAACATTGAGCTTCTTTCTTTTTAAGCTTATCTTTTTTGGAGTAATTCAAAGTATATATTATGAGAGAAATAGTGCTAAATTCTTAAGAACAGACAAATGGCAAATAAATATATGAAATAATGTTCAACATCATTGGTCATTTGTAAAATATAAATTAAAACAATGCTGAGATTCTATTTGAAAGAATGGCTATTATCAAAATATGCTGATGGTGCTGTGGGGAAAAAGAACCCTTCTCCATTTTTGGTGGGAGTGCTGACTGGTACAACCGCTATGGAAATCAGTGTAAAGATTCCTCAGAAAGCTAGTATTAGATGTCCTATTCATCCTAGGTGTCCCCCTCTGGGTATTTTTCCAGAAGAATTTAAAACACCATACCACAGTGATATGCATGCACCCATGTTTATAGCAGCAAAATTTGTTATAGCCAAATCTTGGAAACAACCCGAATGCCCATCAACCAAGGAATGGATAACAAAGATGGTATTTTTATACAATGGAGTACCACTCAGATGTAAAGATGGGAAAACTTGAGGCTTTTATAGGTAAATGGATGCAACGAGAGACCATACTCCTATGTGAAAAGAATCAGACTCACATGTGTAAATATCACATTGTCTCCCTAGTACAAAAACTGCAAGAGTACAAATGATCCAAAATCTATGATGGGCATTGTCAAAGGGAAAGAAACCACCAAAGGGAAAGAACTGGAATGGGGAAAAGACAAAAGAAGGGAGCGAAAAGGAAAAAAACAAACCAAGAATATAAACAAAATAGCTAAGATAGTTATTGTATTAATTCCTTTTAGTTCATTGCAGGGAATGACTTGTGCTTATAATGTCTGATCAATCTTGGGCCGGGATGTAGCTCAGCGGCACAAGCACCTCCCTGGCAAGTGTGCAGCCCCAAATTCGAAATCCTGTACCAGAAAAAAAAAAAAAATCTTGCACACCTATATCTTGTAATCTGAGCAATCACTATAGAAAATAGCAATACACAATATATTTACCATAGTTAATTTCCCATTACCTTGTTTTCAAACTCTGTATCATTAAAATAAAAAATAATTTAAAATAAAGAAATATGGAAAGAACAGTCTATTTTTAGAGTTAGTAGAATATGCTCAATCATGGTTGGGGGAACTATATATAGAGCTTGTAAGAAGCAAATCAAGATTAATAATTTAAGAACTTCTCAATTATAAAACCTTGTATTTACTCTATAGTCATAAAAGAGATTTTAACCAATTAGTTTTACTTCATAGTAAAGAATTTCGTAAAATAAATACATTTCTAAATATTTGGTGAGCATTATCATAGTCAGAACCCTTTAAAAACCAATTAAAATTGAACTAATATGTCTTCTAGATTATCTGATGATACCTTAAAAGCACTGTTAAGTGAAACTAAAGTGAACTCTTTTGTTTGGTGGCGTTCTCATAGAGCATTTACCATTCAATACTGACAGTCTGTAAGTTAGGTGACATTCAATACTGCCTGTCTGTTAGCTTTTATTTTTCTATATAAGCTTTCAATTAATATTCAACGGATTAAATTATACATGCCTACTGCATCCTTGAAGTTTTTAATTCTGCAGCCTACATAAGTATATCCAAGCAAAACGAGACTTGTAAAATATTTAGTCTTTAGTTTAATGACAATATTATTGTATTATTTCATTTTATTCCTATCCTTAATTGTCTTTTGAGCCTAAGCATTATCTCTTACATGCACTTACAAGTTTCAATTAAGCAATTTTTCTATGGAATTGTTAAGAACTATATAAATACCAACGACAACAAATTAATTTTTCTTGACCTTTTGTTATGGTAATGTCATGCTTGAAAAAGAACATTAAATCATCCAATCCAATTCTATTACGTTTGTGTAAAGTCTGTGATCTTAATAATCTTATATTTCCAGTTCTAGTTTCTTTCCTCTATTTATATACGCTTCCAGTAACTTATGTTCAAATGTTCAGAGATATTGGTGCCTATACTAACATGAATACAGTGCTTTAGTTCCTAGTAATATAGCTACTTATGAAGTACCCATTAGTCCATGGTGATATACGAACTTTCATTCTACAAGTAAAGATGTTATTTGAGATTGTTTTGTAATGAATTCAGTAGTAAAGGTTTATACTAGGGGCTGGACACATAATACAGTGATTTTTTTTATTTTTCCAGCTTTTTAATTAGTAAAAATAGCCATGTATGTTTCATTTTACATGAAAACAAGTACTTTATTTGAAGCATTCAGGTTTCTGTACTCTAAAATGTTGAGCAAAACTTCCTATTGTGTAAAAATGACATATTCACTTTCACTTGCAGTAATTGTGCAATCTCAGGGTTTATATTTTATTTGTACGTATTTGTAATTCATAATGGAAACGTGCGCTGCGGGGAAGTGGTACATGTACCAATCACACCTCAAGCCTGTCTACTTTTCCTCCCCGTTGTCTCCCTCCTCTCTCACCTGTCCCCAGATCCCGTATCACAAAGTCTATGCACTATTTCCTATAATCTAACTTTTTTATTTTGCTCTTTAAATTCCAGGTTTATCATGGGTAATAATTTTTCTTTCATCTACATGTACAACCTGCCATTCCATGATATAAAAATCATACTGTTCCCTCTGTAAAAAGAAACTTGGTTTTTCCATAATTCTCAACAGATGAAGACTTTATCAATTAATAATTTAGTTTCCTAGGCAAAGGTGATTGAGTAAAAATCAACATAGTTTTCCTGCTACTCATTCACCACATTTCAAATATGTCATCTTATAATATTGCTTTACGTTAGTATTATCCTTAATTATCATTCTTAAGTCATGAAGAATCGTATTTGTATATGCAAGGATGGTTTTGATTCAGGTGTTTACACACCAAAATGGGTAATTTTTGGAAATGAATCTATAATGTATCTAAATGAGGTAAATTTATTTTATTTTCCATAGTGTACAGAGGTGTATTTCTGGGATAAAAGACAACTGGCAATATGTCTACTTCCCTTGTCTATGGTTTTAAGGCTTTAGGGTTTCAGATTATTCTTCATTAATCTAGGTAACTCCATACCTCAAGCATTTGTATAGCATGATAGAGAATTCAATGAAGGGAAAGTGAAAAAAAATTAAATACATAGAAAAGTTAAATAATTGTCATTTTATATTATTGTACATATAAAACACTTTACAAACAGAAACACACACACACACACACACACACACATATATATATAAGTATATACATGCCATCAACCCACACATATGTTTTATATGGTACTTGTGTGCCAAGCCTACATATATATATATAGATGTATGCATATTTATATGTGTCTATGTTGTTTGTACTTACATATTCTTGCACAGCACACTCTTATCCTATTAATTATTTTGTTGTAATAACAAATTCTTACTAGTTTGCTAGTTTGTGCCAGCGTCTATCTTAGCTATTGAGTAACTATATAGCAGTATATCAGCTGTCCATTGCTGCTATACCAAATTACGAAAACAATAGTACTTTCAACTAGAACAACTTTATCATCTTGTACTGCTAGAAGTCAGAAGTTCAAAATAGTTTTCTTGGGTCCAAAACTCAACATCATTCTTGAACATGTGATGGAGAATCCGTTCTGCTGCGTTTTGGGACTTCTGGAGGTTGGGCTGCTCACTGCTGCGTGGCCCCTTCCTTCGTCTTCAGAGTGAGCAGCGCAGCATCTTCACGGCTCTCTCTGGTGCTCAATTTATTGCTTGTGTCTACCGCTTATTAGTGAGTTTATATGACTTCACTGGTCTCACCTGGATGAGCAAATGTGATCTCCTCAAATGAAGAACTTCATGGGATTCTGCAAAGTCGTTTTTGCTTTCTACTACAACACATCCAGAGCTTCCTTGGAAAAGGAGGAGAATGTTGTGGGAGGGCATTCTTTTGGCTAGCACTATATTTCACACTATCTATAATTTTAAAAGAATATGTTAAATGAGAAAATCAATACAAGCCTACATTTGTCTACTTCTTTTATTCTTACTACATTCATTCATTTTATCTTTTAGATACTTTTCTCAAGGAATTATCTTTGCTACACAGTTTTTATACATTTATTATTATTCATATGCATTCGGGTATATTATTTCCCTCTACTTTCTTTTAATTTCCTATTCTTTCTAGAATTTTACATAGAGTTTAGTATTTGCTAATATTTATTTTTATAACTTTATTTGTAAAATTTCTCCTATGGATAGAAATTTGGTGGCATGTTACCATTTTTAAAGATGACGTTTTCCGATCTGGAGCAGTCAGCTCTGCCAAAACGCTGCTTTGCTGCCCGAACCATTTCGATTCCTCCCTCCATTCGGTTATCTTTTTTCTTTTTTTCGTTTTTCTTCTTTTTTCTCCACTCACCCACGCAAGTCCATATTATATTCAACCAGGTGGATGCTGATTCTTTGTTTTCGATCCAAATTTATGCGTGCATGCATTCAAATCCCTCCTTGTGGATGTAGAGCTTGGCTCATGTGTGTTCACCCACCGTGCCCCCCCACCCTGCTGTGTGCGTGCGTGCGTGCGTGCGCACACGCCTGCCCCCTGGTATGAGAATAAAACCACTGAATCCCCTTCTCTCTGTATTCCAGAAATAAAAATGTATAAAAAAAAAAAGAGATGACGTTTTCATTGGAATTAGGATAAAACACAAATTTTTCTTTGGATCATAAAATAATGAAGTCTGTGTGTCTATATGCATGCATGCATGTGATTTCCACATTGCTATACTTTTCTAATTTTAATAAATAAAATACACGAGATAAAATTTATAATTTTGATTATTTTAAGGGTATAATTTAAGTGCATTAAGTATATTCAAGATACTGGCCAACTATCATTCCTATACATTTCTAGAATGTTTTTATGGGGGTAGAAGACATAGCTCAGGGTCACAGCACCTGCCTGGCAATCACAAGGTCCTGAGATTGATTTTTGGTAGCCAAAAAATAGAATGTTTCTATATTCACCTCCTTCCTATTATTCTTTCCTATTTCCTGATAATCTCTTTTTACTTTTTTTAAGAATTTGCCCATCTATTCTAGGTACCACTCGAAAAAGAAATCAGAAAGCATTTGTCTTTTTATATATGTCTTATTTCACTGCAATCAAATTTTCAAATTTCAGTTTAAAACAAAAACTTGTCATTGAATTTTGTTAAAAACAATCTTCGTGTATCTCTGTAATAATAAAATGGTGAGATACTCTTTTAATACTACCTGCTCACATTAAATGTGTTTTGACTAATAGTAGGCAAAGATCAAAACTGTAATAGTTTTTAAAAATATCCTATAGCCTTATTGTATTTTGATCTTTGGAGGAAAATATAGCACATTCACTGTAGCAATTCTATAAAGAACACATGCAACTCTTTATTGACTTATCAAAAAAGAGGCAGGAAGGAGATGTTCTTAAAATATTACTTCCAAAATATGAGACAGATCAAGATGATAGGATAATGCTGTTTTTTTACATCAGGTCCATCAGATTTCCCACCCTTCCAGAATGTGGTACAGGTTGATTCATTCACAAATGTAGTATATTCTTAGTTTAATTTTAAAATGTGCATACACAATGTGCAAATGGGCCAAATACTTTGAAAGAAAAATGAGCTTCAGCAAATGGTTCTGGGGGAACTGGCTAACCACATGCCAAAAAGTTAATCTAGATCAACATTTCTTGCCATATAAAAAATTAAAATAAAACTGGATCCAACATCTAAATGGTATCAAGTTCCACATCTCTATCCATGATTGTAAATACACTGATTTAAAATGTTTCCAATATAAAGTAGAATTCTAATTTACCAATGTCATTGGACTGCATAGTTGAATGTTTATGTATTTACTGAAAGCACACAGCTTTGTTTCACCTAAGGAGATGGGAAGAAAAGTAGAATTCAGTGTGAGTGTGTACGAAAGAGCCTTAGGTTTCTCCCGGAGTCTCCTTTTCCTCATACTGTGACAATGGTGCGATGTATTGCGGTAAACAGAATAAACACCCCATGATGACATTGCCTTAAATGCATAAATTTTCAGATGTGATGCAAGTTCGATACCTATAAATATGGACTTTAAAAAAATAAATATGCACTTCATAGATGGATGTAAATTAACCCTTTAAAAACAGATAAATTTCTAAGTGAGAGAGGATGACAAGAAACAGCAAACTATTACATATGGAGACAAAGCCCCTTACTGGTGGGGCCTGTATATCCCCACATTCAGGACCAGCAGCAACAACTAAACCTAGAGACTCAGGCCCCCTGCCAAGTGACTGCCATTATAAAATGCAACTTTCACCTGACCACTGCAAGCACTTGGAGTCCATCAAGACCCTAAGGAGCAGGAAATGAATGCATCCCAGACTCTCCTGAGAAGAGCACAGTTGGTGGGCTCTTTGATTTTTTTGTGTGAAACATAGAAGAGAAAAATCAGCAGAGCAACTTGGACTTACTGAAAATACCCCAAGATAATACCTGAGGACTGAGTGGTGGCAGAAACTTCTTGGCTATTCGTTGTGGCACATCTTCGCCTTGTGGTTATTTGCTATGTCTCAAACGGAACAATTATCTCTGCAAAGTGAGAAAAAGTAATATGGTCTTCAAGAATTTTACCTATATTATCTTCCAGCAGATTAATGGTTTCTGTTTTAAAATTTAGATGATGGATCCAGTTTTATTTTAATTTTTTATATGGCAAGAAATGTTGATCTAGATTAACTTTTTGGCATGTGGTTAGCCAGTTCCCCCAGACGATTTGCTGAAGCTATTTTTCTTTCAAAGTATTTGGCCCATTTGCCAAAAATAAGGTTACTGAAGGTATTAGGCATTGTTTCTGGATTCTCTACCTTGTTGTATTGGTCTTCAAGCCAGTTTTTTTTCTGTTTGTTTGTTTTGTTTTGGGTTTTTTTTTCTTCAGTTTCTTTTCTTTTCCAATACCAGGCATTTTTATTGTTGTATTTTTGTAGTGCAACTTAAAGTCTGGGAGTGTGATGCTTCTTTCCTTTCCCCTTTCGCTTGTTTCTCAGAATTGCTTTTGTTATTCTAGTACTTTTTTGGAGCCATATGAATTTGGGATTGTTTTTTCTAGTTCTGTGAAGAACTAGAATGCTATTTGTGCTTTGATCAGGGCTGTATAAATATGTGTAGCACTTTTGGAAGCAGTGATTTTGAGTATATCAGTTCTATTTTATTGGTGCCATTCTGTACTGGTTCTATAATCAGTAACAAGGAGCAGCTTTCCATTTTCTGATAAATTTTAGATTGTTTTTCAGAATATTGTGGTTTTCATTGTATAGGTTTGTCGATTCCTTGGTAAGGTTGATTCCTAAGTGGTAATGCTGTGAAAATTATAGTGTCCCTAACATCTCTCTTGGTGAGTTTATTGTTATTGTACAGGAGTCCTATTGATCACTGACTGTTGACTTCATACACTGCTGTAATACTGAAACTGATTATTACTCCTGAGTATGTCGGTGGATCTGGGGGACCTTCTGTGAAGAGAAGCATGTCTTATGTGAATAATGATAGTTTAACTTCTTCCTTTTCTATACATATCTCTTTTATTTTTTTCCTCTTATCTAATTGCCCTGGACAATATTTGAAGAACTCTGCATTACAGAGGTGATGATAAAAGACAACCTTGTCTTGTTGCTGATTTTAGAGTGAAGGCTTTCAGCTTCTCCTCCTTTAGTCTGATGTTGGCTGTTATTTTGTCATAGATGGCTTTTATCAGGTAGAGATATAGTCCCTCTACATTTGTTTTTTTCAAGATTTTAATTGTGAATATTTTAATCATGAATGTTGGATTTTTATAATTTTTCTGTGCTTGTTGAGGTGAGCGTGTGGGTTTTGTCTTACTTTGTACGTTGTGCCATGCTTGAGTGATTGTGTCAACTTGAGAAGTTAAGAGAAGTTTAACTAAATGGGCTCAGCACGTCCACATCCTAGAGTGTGGAAGAACCCCCTCCAGGGTGTCTTGGAACCCAGCTATTACAAAGGGAATGTGAGGGAAGACAGATATGCTTTAGTTTCTTTGGAGGATCTCCAGTCTTCTCCTTCACCTTGGATGTAAACTCCAGTTCTGGCATAGACATTTTGACATCTGTTACAGATCTTTCAGCCTCCTGACAAAGACTCTTCCACTTTCCTATACAGACACATTGGCCTCCTGAGATAGACTCACAGTGGTCACTGTTGAGCTCCAGGTAGTGAGCTGAACCCTTCAGTCTCCAATGTGCAGAATGACCTTCTGCACTTTTTCGAATGCAAATCTATTTGTTGGTGGCCATTTTAAGCCAATGTCATATATTTTTATACAGTTGTTTATCTTGTATCATATCTGTTTTTCTAGAAACAGATTCTCTAAAAACACTGACTGATAAATGTGAGATAGCACATTGATTAATTTATGTATCTTCAGCCATCCCTTCATCCCTAGAATAAAGCCTGCTTGGTCATGGTGCATGGTGTTTTTGATTTTCTGCATTCTGTTTGCCAGTATCTTACTGAGGATTTTTGCATCTATATTCATTAACAAGGTTGGTCTGTAATTCATTTTTTATGGGGTCCATTTCTGGTTTTAGAATTAATGTAATGTTTCCCTTCAGGAATGACTTTGGGAGCACTGCTTCTCTTTCAATTTCATTCAAGAGTTTGAAGAATACTGGTGTTGGATCTGCTCTAAAGTTCCTATAGAGTTCGATAGTGATCCACTGGGGCCTAGAATTTTATAAGTCAGAAGTTTTTCACTTAGTTCTTCAATTTCTGGACTGAACCCTAATAATACAAAAAAAAAATAACATCAAGAATCAACAAATGGAATCACATCAAGTTAAAAACTTTCAATGCAGGAAAACAAACCACCAACTGCCTGAGCAGACAACACACACAATAGGGAAAAATTTTTTCAGCTATCCATCCAATAAACAAGTAGTACTTAGAATATATATAGAACTCAAAAGAATTAGATTCCCCAAATTTAGGTATCCTCTCAAAAAACAGGCATCTGAAATGAATAGATATTTCTCAGATAAAGTTAGCACAGCCAATAAATACTTGAAAAAATGTTCAACATCACTGGCCAAAAACTGTAGAAATGCAAATGAAAACACTGAGATTTAATCTCCAACCAGAAAGAATGCCTATAATCCAGAAATCAAATAAAAGCAAATGCAAAGTGACTTTGGGGAAAAGGGTACACTTCTTATTGCTGGTGAGAAAGTAACCTCCTGTACCCATTATGGAGATTCCTCAAACAACCATAAAAGAAATTCCATGTGACCCAACTATTCCCCTACTTGGTATCTTCCAGAAAGAGGTAAAGACATCATGCCAGAGTGACATAACTGTATCTGTCTTTATAGTAGTACAATAAATCTTGAAATAATCTAATGTCCATCAATAAATCGATTGATAAGTAAAATGTGATATTAATACACAGCAGGACACTACTTTGCCATAATGTAGGATAAACCTTAGGCACTTGTAGGAAGATGGATGCATCTGAAGAACATAATGTTAAATGAAGTAAATCGTACAAACATGTTCAGATAGTGCATTGTCTCTTATGTGATATCCTGAGTATATAAGAAATAGTGCAGTCAGTGGAAAATGGCAAGATGGATTTGTGGCATATGGGAAAAGAAGCAAAGAATGAGGCAGGGTGGGAATGGAGAGTAATAAAAAAGAGGATTATGAAGGTCTGTGTGCATGCTTCGGGTCCTTTCAAAAGGTATTATCATCACGCAGTTCATACACACGTACATAGATATCACAGTCTCAGAAGTTAAGAGGTGCAAGGAGGAGGACCGAGAGAAGGGAAAGGACTGTAAAACACATGTACCAACTCGCTACGATGAAGGTAATCACGACTCACTACAAACATGTACAAACAAAATTTCTCTGATAAAAATAACGTCACAGTGAGTATACAACTTGAATATTCAATATGATCCATCAGTAAAATTTATTATATATTTTAAATTTAAGTATAGATTATTCAAATCCCACCTTCCCCTGTGTGTTTGTATATGGGTGTGTGCACATTAAGCACTGTTAAATATACTGGAAGGAAACACTCAGAGTCTCATTACTTAACCCATTCATTGATGTATCTACATCCAATGTGAAGAAATTTCAGGGTGGGGAAAATGCCTGGTATTACAGACACTAATGGTGAAGATGGATATCATAGCTTGATTCCATGAATTTGAAATATGCTACTCCAAGGAAAGTCAACACAATGCAAATTTTATGCATTTTATTAAAATGCTGTACATTTCTATTAAATTATCCAATTGTATAGCTCATAGTATTTTTAAGAATATCTCATCATAATATATACAATGACTCATTCTCTACTTGTGTTCATTTCAAAATTAACCCAGTAACTTTAACTTGTCTTCTCAGACTTTTAAAATGTAGTCATTTTAATGAAAATGCAACATGTGATTCACTTGATATTATACAGTATTCAGTTACATATAGCATGCATACTCAGAACCTTGAAACATCTTGAATGACTTCATGCTTCTGCAAAAATTAAAACTGAAAGATGCAGTGGTTTTGATGGATATTCTGTGAACCCAATGCTTCAATTTCTTTTCTTAAAGATAAAAGAATGAAAACATATCACCAAACACACACACATTTATAAAATAACACACAAAAAATATAAGCAACACATATAGACTGGTGAAACCACCTTGGAAATCAGTTTGGAGTTTCCCCAATAAACTAGGACTAGAGGCTGCATTCAATGCAACTATTCCCCCTCTGGGTATTTTCCCAGAAAAATAGAAAATATGATATTTCAGTGATATATTTGCACCCATGTTTACAGCAGTGCAATTTGTCATAGCTAAATCGTGGAAGCAACTCAGACGTCCATCCACTGAGGGCTAGATAAAAAGATGTGGTATTTTATATAATGGAACATTACTTAGATATAAAGAAAGATAAACTCAAGGCTTTTACAGGTAAATGGACACAACTAGAGACCATACTCATAAGTGAAATACATCAATCTCATTTTCAAAGATGAATTTTTTAAAGCAAGCAAGAACACATTCTCCATTTTTAATAGATTATCTTATTGCCTTTTTAAAAATTTATTTTAGAATGTTATAGCAAACAGAAATCAGAGATCTCATGTATATGCAGCAATACTTTTCATTAATAGAATGGTTTTATTTTGTCCACAATAAATTGCGTATTATTTGATATTAGTTTCTCCCACTTTCTTTACTAGATAATGTGTAGTTTAATGAAGCAATTATTTGCCTGAGGTTTTCCATGAATCCCTCATTTCTCACATACAAAATAATATTTTCTGAAAAAATATACATTTTATTTTGCCACTTCAAAAAATCATTGAAAATTATTTTAATGAGAGTAACATTAACTACATTGCAATAATGAAATAATTTACAAAATAAATTAATTCATCCAAGTAAAACACTTATAAATTGTTTCAGATTCCATGTGGATTCTTTAACTAATTTCTAGCATGATTTTGTTCTCTTTAAAATAAAAATAAAGTGAAATAAATCAGACTCATATGTGTAAACATTGCGTTGACTCCCTAGTGTGAGAAACTGAAAAAGTAAATAAATACCAAAATGTGCAATAGTATATATACACTTTTAAGTGTAGGTTTTCATCTGTCTGTATGAATTGTAAATTTTCTGTAGTAAACTGTTCTCAAAGACAATCCTATAAAATAAACAAACTTTGGGCTGGGATATAGCTCAGTGGCACAGTAACTGCTTGGCATGCAGAAGGTCCTGATTTCAACTCCCAGTACCAAATACCAAATAAATGAACAAACTTTATAATAAAATATCTGACACCTAATATTGAACATAACACAAAATATAATTATTGTACAAAACCAAAAAGTGTGTTATAAAAAAAAAACTTTTTACATGTAGTGAAGAGCACAAAAATTAGTTGTAGCAAACAAAGTATTCTGATAGAGTATACACTGCACACCACAACCCACATGTACTATTTCCTGCCCTACCCATGGACACTGTGTCTTCTCAATATTGTGAAAGAAAATTGTACTTCTGTTTTGGAAATTTAGAAATGTCAGTAAGCAGAAACATCCTACACTATTTAGATATTAGTTCTTTTTCACAGTAAAATGTTTTAAGACATGTTTATAAATTTATGTGCATCAGAATTCTGTATCTTTTTAAATTGTAGAGTGAATTCCCATTGTAACACATAAAATTGTGTTCACCATTCATAAATTGGACACATTTGGTTCAATATTTTTGTTTTTATCTTTATGGTTGAACATATTTTAAACTTCCTATGAAAATTCATCTGCAGTCCTGTCAGAATACTTTGCTAGAATAGAAGTGAAGCCAGTAGGGTATTCTGTATATGATATTGTATATATAACGTCATGTAATTAATTATAAATCATAATATATTTTATTTTATATACACATATTTGATTAGATCATCTATGATTTTATACAGTTTCCTACTGTTTTCTTTTTTTTTTTTTCCTACTGTTTTCTCATAAAGAATTAATCATGAAAACCTTGATGATCTCAAGTCATAGATTTTGTTCTAATTATTAGTCTAGGAATTTCACAGTTTTAGCTTTTATCAATAAATCTGTAATTTACTTCTGTTAACTGTAGTTATGTTATGAACAGTTGGGTGGTGTTATTGACATTCTGTTACAAATTTCATTTAAAGCCATATGTCATTGTTCTACTACCATTTACTAGAAGGAATATACTTCTACTGTAATCTCTTTCATTATCCTGGCAACAATTGTTGACCAAGTATCACAAAATGTATCACTGAACCCTGCTTCATATGGTGCCATTTATGCATATTCATTTAGCATTGTGTACTGGCCAGCTGTCCCATTACCGGGACAAATTATCTGAATCCTGCAACTTACAAAAAGAGAGGTTCCTCTGTCTCATGTTTTCAGAGGAGTCAGGTCACAGTCCATCAGCCCTAAGGCAGGAACCACTGTGGGAGTAATTTTATCAAACAAAGCTACTTAATTCATTAGGGCCAGGAAGCACAGCAGAAGAAGAGCTCACTACAGTGGAGTACTGCTCTGCCCTAAAGAATGATAAACCTGAGACATTTCTAGATACATGGATGCAATTGGAGACCGTTCTTCAGATTACCAGATACAAGCATGTAGAATTGATCAAAGATGAAGCATTAACTGTTGCTTTCAATAAACCTAAATACATGCATACATACATATACATATGTGTGTGTGTGTGTGTGTGCATATATGTATCTATCTGTGTCTATATCTATATATAAGATTTTGTGAAATGGATAGAAATTGTTCAAAAGAAAAGAGGGACTAAGGTAGGGGAAGGGGAAAGGAAGAAAGGGAAAACAACATTTAAAAGGGATAAAATGGAAACAAACCTTTTTAAAGAGAGGGAAAGATGGGTTGGAGGGAAGAGGGGTTTAGGTAGAAAAAGGAATCAAAACATATCATGTACAGATACAAATCACCTATGAAGAACGTGATCATTAAGTGCATCTGAAATGTATCAATACACTTCATTTATTAAAAAGACATGAGGGAACCAGGAAACAGGTATAGAATCCAGGGTCCACCTCCATAATCCACCCCTCAGTGTGCCTTATAATTTCATAGGTGGTTCCCAAGTCTGTCTAGTTGACAAGTAAGCTTAGTCATCACATCACACCCCTCGTTAACTGGACAATACGACATATCTCTGTAAACCATGCTTAATTCCCCCCAACACAATAACTAGCTAATGATTCTTTCTAATGTGATCCAACAGTCTTGTACGCAAGCCAAGTAATCTTATATTCACATAAATACCAAGCATTTCATTAATTTTCAAAAATACAAGTCAAAATATTTTCTGGAACTCAAGGAAAATGCTTAGCTGTGTGTCAAAACTAAAACTTGAGTTACATAACTTAATATTCATTATAACAGGATATTTCCAATACAAAAGGGAGAAATTGGGAATCAAACCAAAGAAGGAATGAAACTGAGCAGGATACACATTACTACTAGAGTTAAAGGGGTTATGGCCTTGCTTTGTGCAACTCACGTATTCTATGTCTCCACCTGGCATCCCTTCCTTCTCAGACGGACATTCATGGAATCTACCACTTTCTGCAGTCTTCACTGACCCTGAAACTTTACTTCCAGGACTTTATACATTGCTCCTTCAAGGACACATTTCTTGATTTCCCAGACCTTCCTTTGAAATCTGAGTGTAAGTCTCCATGACCTCACAATGCTTTCATTCTGTGTGCCAGGACAGTTATCATGTGGGCTACGCCAGGTTTTAGCATCAGCTTGACCAGTGGCTGGGTACTAATGGAACATGGCTGCCATTGCTTCTGAGTAACTGGATGGTGAATCATATTGAAACATATCCTAGGAGA
The DNA here is from genome assembly GCA_004027595.1 of Dinomys branickii. Lineage (NCBI taxonomy): Eukaryota > Metazoa > Chordata > Mammalia > Rodentia > Dinomyidae > Dinomys > Dinomys branickii. The sequence continues at coordinate 10,642 of PVLD010015949.1, read as the reverse complement.
TCAATTCCCTAAGAAGTCTTTCTCAGGTAGGGGGCACAGAGGCTGTCTTCTAAAATGAAATACATATTTGAACCTTTGATACTGTCATGGTTGGGGTCTTGTTGATTTCTAAAATGTCACTAAGTCATGTTACTTTTTATCCATGTTTAAAATTATTGGTTCCCTATTAATGGCATTTTAATAAATCACACTTTTTTGAGTCCAAACTACATGAGGTTGCTTTTGGATACCTTAAAATACAATTTTTTCAAATATTTATGTATTATTTTTTATGCCCAGTTTTTATTATGAACCCAGCTAAAAGCATCTGCTAGTACCCAGGCCACACTCTGAAAGTTGGGTGGTCTTGCAGTTTTTTCTGCCAAATAAATAGTCCACTACTCTTGGTTTCGAATTCTGTAAATTCACAGAATATGGTCAAAAAGAAGACTTTTTTCTGCCTGAATATACTACACATGGTCCCTCTTTCATTTGCCAATGCAGCCCTTGTTACCACCTGAAATTTCTTGAGGTTAACTTTTACTCTCTGCATTCTTACCAGCACAATGATATTCCAAAGAACCTCCAATTAAGCTCTGTTTACAGAATTTACAGAATCTAAGGATTCTCTCATTCATATATCCAAATCTTTCCAAATTCTTTCTGCCAACCAGATTCAAGGGTTTTTGAAACACATGATCAGGTACAGTCACGGCAATAACCTCATTTTTCTATTACTAATTTTCTACACTGCTCAGCTTTCCTGTTGTTGCAAAAATCACCTGACTCTCAGAGCTTTAGAAAGGAGGGGCTTACTTAATCATATTTTCAGAAGTTTTGTTTTCTGCTTGGGTAGCTCTGATGCAGAAAAGTTACTATGGAAGGACATTACATAATGAAGCTGTTCAGTTCTTGATATCCAGGAATAAGATCCTGGTAACAGTGCTCAGAGAAAGGGAAGAGAGATCAGATATAACGAAGTTTACAATTATGTTCATTTATCACAGCATGCAACACTACCCATTACCAAAGCATTGGGGTAACTAAACTAATGGAGCACAAAACATACTGTTTTCTCCCATAAGAAATTTTGCCTACTCTGTGTTAACTTATTATCTATGTAAAATTACAAGAAAATTAGCAAATCTTCACAAATTATTGTGCAAATTTTGACAAAATTGCCTTCGAATCTAAAAGATGCCTAGGGAATTCTGAGGGGACTCTTAATTTCAAATGTTTAAATCTCAAGTAAATTATAAGGAATTTATTATGCATTGAAGAAAACATAGCTGAAGCACTTTGTTCTGGACAAAAGTACCAAGTTAGTTATTTAGACTACAGAATCAGTTTGGCATCTTAATCCTCAGAAAAATAATTATAACGAGCAAAATAGGAATAAGATTTTTAAGACTCAAAGAAAAAACATAATGTTAAAGTTTTATATCTGACATTAACTTTTTCAAGTGTGCAAGTTATAGTAAAATAATATAAGCATATAAGAACAAAAAGAAATTTCTTTGTGAGGTTTAAAGTATCACACAAATTAATCTTTGTAAGTGTAGATGGTACATATTTCAGGAAATGCCGATAAAAAAATCTTTTTTGTCATAACCACTAAATTGTTCACTCAAAGAAAATTTTGAAAAGCCGTAGAAAATTGGTCAATGTGTTATCCTGGTTGAGTGATGATGAAAATTTATTTACTGAAATAGGAGACTTTAAATATTTCAATGCAACTTGCTGATTCTCATCTACATCAGGTTTTGTCAGTTTGCTGTCCTCAGGCCAGTGTCCTCGGCAACCCTTACTGTCTTGGCAGAAGTTCACGTTACACCCTCTGTCAGACTAACTGAATCACCAAATTTCAGGAAAGTGTTCAGCATTTTTTGAGTCATCAAACTTTCCAGGTAATTCTAATGTGTGGTAAAATTTGAGTACCACTAATCTTGAAAACATGTTTTATTCCACCGAGGCTGCCTAGAGGACTATGTATAAAGTGATAGCTGTAGAGAATGGAATGTATTTACTAAAGTTTCTTTGTTTTCATTTTTTATTAAAGCAAAGGTATACATGTGTACTCTGCACTGATACCAGGAATGGGGTAATCTCTGCAAGAGCGGTGGGAGAAAGACATAGTCCTCACCAAATACTAGCAGAAAAGAGAGAACAAACTTCTACCAGACCAAAGCCCTTTCATAGTACACGGTAGAGACCCACAATTACTTATGTAGGAGAAAACTGTCCCTGCTGTAACTACTGCATTGAGCATGAAAGAGATCTTGTTTGTCATTGTAGAAGGTAAGAATGCCGCGGGACTACTTCCTGAGGTGCAGATTATTCACTAATGTGGAAGGAGTGTTTTGGGATGCGGTGTTCTGTGTGACACAGCTATGTAAGACTGGTGGCTAATCTGAAAGGGGGAATAAGAGTCTCTATAGTGATAGGACCTGCATAATCAAATTTACCTGAGAACTCTGAAGCTTCCAGTAAACTTTAAAAATGAGCAAAAACTAAACAATTTCCAGGAAGAGTATAGGTTTACACTGGATTGACCCGCTTCCTCTACTAATAAGATGACAGGAGTAGGGACATGGTTATTTCTGGATGACAATTTTTAAAACATACTCTACAGTTATTTTTGTCCCCTCCTCCTCCTTTCTCTCCTAATTATTTTACTTTCATTTTGAGGCTCTAACCAAGGGACTGATACATGGTAGTATATTTTCTATGACTGGGATACACTAGCAGTCAGCAGTTTGAATGTATAATATATGGCATTAAACCACATAATACATGTTGTAGTCTGAGTCTAAAGTAATCCACAAAAGTTACATGTGTTGGCAAGCTGACTGAATCATGAAACTGCAGTGCTCATCAACAGATTTTACTCGCTCATGTGTTCAGTGGCTAAACACGCTATCAGGAGGTGGGACCTGATGGAGGTGGCTCACTGGGGGCAGAACATGGGGACACATATTTTGGTTTCCTGCTCCCCTCTTTGCTCTCTCTGCTGGTCCCCATGGAATGAGCAGCTGTCTTCTGCTCTCCCCTCACTTCTGCCTTGCACTGAAACAAACCATGGACTGAAGCTGTGACACAAAATCAACATTGGGTTTTCAATGCGGATGTGGGGTATTTTTCCCCAACAAAAGGAAAGTGGCTAAGACAGATATGTTACTGGGGAAACTGGGTCATCCCTGCAACTGTATTTGACCACAGGTATAGAAACTTTTGAAACTTATTTGTAGAAGGAGTTAAAATAGGTTGGGAGGCACTGGGTAGAGAAGACCTAATGGCTGCAAGCTGAGGTTAATGAAAACTTGTTTTCAAAGCTCAGTGAATGCTGATAGAAAGGCACAGACTAAAGCCAGCCTTGGGAAGCTTCAGGTGGAAACAAGCACTGCCATGACAGTTGGATTAGGGCCTTAAGTGTGTTGCACCCTAGTAGAAAATTGTCTTCATTTTGCCAATATCCTGCAAATTTGAACTTTTCTTTCTTTTTTTTTTTTTTTTTTTTTTTTTTTTTTTTTTTTTTTTTTTTTTTTTGCGGTACTGGGGATCGAACTCAGGACCCTGCGCTTGCTAGGCAAGCGCTTATTCCACTGAGCTATATCCCCAGCCCCTATCCTGCAAATTTGAAAGAGACTGAGATTAAGGGTTGTTGCCTAACTGTTGAAGCAATTTTTTTTAAAAAGCCCATTATTGGGCTGTGACATGGATTATGTTAGCTTCTTTTAGCTAGATGTACTATGAAAGTCCAGAATGAAAAGCAAATGTGAAAGATTTGTCATTTTATCTGGAAGGAAGTGGGCCAATGGATATCTGGATTGCTGAAAAAATTGACATTAAAAGTAAGTCAAGAATGTTGCATCAAGACAAAAGGACAGATGGCTTGAAGACAGCTGGGTAAACAACAAAACCGTACACTTCACAAGTTTTTATTTGAGAAGAGTTTCTGTGGACCTCCTTCTTGATAAGAGTTCTCTAGAGAACTGATGTCTAGGAATTCCATCAAAGGTGCTCAACCATTCATGCATTCAGAAAGTTTATCAGTTGTGGTCTTAGGCAGCCATTCCATTGCTCAAGCTGGCAGTAGGTCTTTGTGTCATCTATGCAGAGTTACTTTTAAAGGTATTCAGAATTTGTAGATTCATAGACAAAAGAAGGCTTGGGAGACCATGCAGTGTGCCCACCAAAAGGCAGTGTGTGCAGGGGTGGGAGTGAAGCCAAAGGTGAAATGGAGATCCAAAGAACCCGGAGAGGCCAGAAACATCATCTGCTGATGAAATCCCAAATCAGTAAACAGGGCCACCCTAACGGAGAAGTTATAAGGAGTAACACTGTTAGGCTAAGTGCACCCAAGCCCTTTGGTGGTCACAACTTGCTACAGCTTACCCTTGCTGCAGGATAAAAAGCTACAGGATTTGATGTACACCCTGCTGGGATTCAGTCTTGCTTTTATCCCCTTCAGTTCTGTCTTTCCATTCTGTAATTTTGTAGAGGATACTCCGCCTGAACCATTGTATACCAGAAGGCTTTTAACAGGGCCCACAGCAAGGAGCTTTCCGTGAATGTCAGAAGATATTTTGCACTTAACACTTTTCAGCAAACTAGAACTGTTAAAACTTTCTTGATTCAGAAATGTACTAAATACATTTTGCATAATAAGATGAAAATGAGTATTTTGGGGGACTAAGGGGAAACATGCTACATGTTAAGTTTAAAATGTTCACCAAAAGAGTCAAGTGTTAAGAAGGTGGCTGATGTATGTGGTGGTATGCTCACCAGTGGATTTGTGCACTGCTGAGGTCACTTGCTGACTGTGATTTTAGGAAGCAGGCCTGTTTAGTGTGTGTTACTAGGGCTGTGACTCAGAAAATGTTCTTGGTCGTAACTCCTCCGCTTTCTCTGTCCTTTCTGGCTCCCTTGAGAGGAGCAACTGGCTTCTTCCATGTCATCCTGTCATACTTGGTGACCATGGACTGAATCCATGAACAAAAGTAAATTTTTCCTTTAAGTAGCAGGTGTTGTGTACTTTGTCTCAGTGACAGGAGAGTGACTAAGATAACACAGAGAGAAAAGTCAAGGAAGTACCTTGATGGAGATAATTGAAATTGGATTTCTTTGCAGTTAGACAATATCAGCAGAAAAAATGTAATTATATAAAGGTGAGCCATGAAAACATGGTCAGAAGGACTTTTTTCTACAAACCAAACAAATTTCCAAAACTTCTTCACCAATTTGTATTTTCCCCCAAATTTATTTTGTTTTGCTTTGTTTGTTCTTTTGCAAATATTACTAGTTTCACATTTATGGCACACTAATGTTTGTCAATACTTCAAAAGTTGCAAATTATCTGTCATCATTCTAGAAATAAAATTACGTTTCTTTGAAACATGAGTAAAATCTAGGCAATAGTAATAATCCCAACTTTGAGTACAATAACCCAATAAATATCCAACAAAACCATTGTTTAATATTTGCCCCAAGCTTATATTTTGTTAGATTAGTGGAAATAAATTTCAAAATATTCATATGAGACAAGATCCATCAACATCAATTACTGAAGCCATTTTTAGGTGTTGCAGAGGGAGAAAAAAATGCCTGAAATGAAAATATAAAAGTGTTTTTTCTTTAAATTATGAAGAGCAAAATGAAGTGTTAAACAGCTCAGATGGATATTCCCCAGACAGAAAAACACATGGTTACTGGGTCATGGGAACAATTTTTTGAAAGAAAGTTGTATTAATATCCACATTATATTCAATGGGTTTTTATCCATTAGTATTCTGTTTGTGGGCTTTAAGTGCAGTTATTTCTCTCACAGTTTGGGGGATTGTCACATATTCCGTAAGGGTGCCAAGGTTCTTACGGCCCAGCAGGACCCCATTTTTTGGTTTGCAGAGGCCGTATTCTTGTGTTGTCCTTACATGATGAAGAAGCAAAGTACAGAAGCAAGTTCTGTTTGGTCTCTTTCTGCAACAGCACCTAATTCAGGGGGGCTTCATCCTCTCCAGGTATTCATTCCCCAAAGACCAGCATTCAAATACCACCCACTAAGAGTGTGGAAATCCAAAGCCCTGGGTGTCTGACTCAGTGATAAAGTGCTTGCTGAGAATGAATGAGGCCCTCAGTTCAATCCACAGCACTGGGAATAAAAAAAGAGCTAGGATTTTAGTATGTGCATTTTGAGAGGACAGGTGTTCATTGTATAATGCATCAAGATAAGTTCAGAAGATGTGAATATCTTGTTCTTCACCATGCTTAGTTTGATGCCTTTTCTAACACTGACCATATCCGCCCTCACTTCCTTTCCTTTGACCCTTTCAGTTCTAATAATCTCTCTTTTATTTCATGTTCTTTCTAGAGTCCATTTACGAGAGAAATTTAATATGTTTATTTATCATTAAGGAGACAAACATTCTTAATTTTCTAATCTATTGATCTGTTATTTTTATTATTTGTTTGAAATCATGTTTCTTAAACTTTTGATGGGCTATAATTAACTCCATCATTTTAAAAAATTAGACTCAGTTTGTCTCAGATTTGTTTAATCAAACTTCATGTGCCTCTTATGTTTTCTTCATGTGTACCTATCTTATTATTCTTGGGCTAATGTAACAAAAATGTCACTAGCTAGGTACCTTAAAACACAGGCATTTATGATATCACAGATGAAGCTGAAGTTTGAAATCAGAGTAGCAGTATGTTTAGTTTCGGTAGGGGCTCTCTTACTGGATTAAATAAAGCTAATGTCTTGCTGGCTACTAATACTTTTCACTCTCTGCCTCTCTTTTTCCTTTTATGTGATCACCTTTCCTATCAGGTATGAATCTGTCATGAATGTCATTTTTCCCCTCAGTGCGTGTGTTGGAGGTTAGTTCTTTAGATTGATGATAAGAGGTGGGCAGAACTTAATGATATGGATTATAGGGGCAGGTATTTAAATTATTGTGGATATGATCTTGGAATGAATTAAAATAGTTTTCGTAGGATCCTGAGTTAGTTTTCAGAAGAGCATGTAGCTAAAACAGACACTATCCCTGATCTAGATTTATCAGCAACTTTTAAGATTAAGTATAAAATATACTCCCAAATATTGTGTGTTAGAAAACTTATTGTGTGTTTACAAATGCAATTCTCAGAGAGTGTTAGGATCATGCAGGTGCTATAGTTACAAACACTGTTCTCACATAGCTCAATGGTCTATTAGGATGTGTGACCTAGTTGGCTGGCATGTGTAATTACGATTGTGCCTCTTGAGAAAAACTCTCTCTTTCTCTCACTCTTATTCTTGCTCTTGCTCTCCCTCCCATTCTCTCTCTTTCCCTCTCTCTCTTCCCACCCTGCGGCTCTTCCTCTTCCTTGCTTTATGAGTACCACAGGCTGAGCGGTTTTTCCGCCAGCAGGCTCGTTCACCATGCCGTTCCTGCCTTGAAACTAGCTAACCATGGCCTGAACACTCTGAAACCATTAGCCACCATAGATCTTTTATCTTTTAATTGCCTGTGCCACATATTTGATACCAGTGGTAATATTGTTGAGCAATAGGGTCACACTGTGAGGTCTCACTTTTACACCTGCATCCCCTGTAGTCCCATCTGCCTAGATGCAGTGATAGCACTGAGCTTAGTTTGGCAGTATGATTTTGGACCTCCAAAACTGTGAGCAAAACCATTTTGCTCTGGAAACTTATCCAGCCTTGAAATTTGTTAGAGTATTAAGGTACAAAATACTAACACAGACCTCTACTTTTCTCATCAATTTTTGTGTTTGAAAAGTATTTTGAAATTAAGATTTTCATGAAATGCTTGTTTCCCAGGTATAATTTTGTTTCCTTTGTTCTAGCTCCATATTATTATATTTTAATGTTATTCACTGATATTAACTTTTGTCAGATGGTTATTATTACTCTATGACTTATTTTACCATGTGATTTCATACTCTGAATTATATAAGTAGGCATATCACTCTAAAGTTATCTGATCAGAAAATTTAAACAGAGGTACTTACTAATAAATTAGTATCTCCCTTAAATAGTAGTAAACTCCGTTATTCAGAATTATTTCCTTGTGTGCATGAAAAGTTCTTAAATGTTATCCCTTAACTTCCCCTAATATCTTTCATTTTAAATTTAGTTTCCTTCTAACATAAAGAACTAGGTAGTTTACTGATAATGTAGCAATTTTCAAAACTGACATTAGTGTTTATTGCATATGGAGATGATCATGTATATTTACACTAATTTATGTAAGGCATGCAGAGAAATATGACAGTCAATTTAATGAATGTACTAAAAGCAACATCTAAGCTTAAAGTCAGAGGCAATTATATCAGTCTGCTATGACTTACGATTGTCTCTTGCTGTTTATTGTTAGCAATTGATTATCATCCAGATGTTAGAAACTCTCTCCCTCTTTGTAATTTTCAATTAAGTTTGAGTTTTTTGGTCTTATGGCTTCTCCCAAGGAAGTGCATAATTTCCACTGAGAAGAATACATATTAGAATATAAAGCTATCCTCTGAGAGTTTCCTAATGTCATAATCAGTATGCTTTTAGGTTATACTGTCATTCGACAATACCCCTAGTAGTAATAGTACATAGCTAAAATCACTACCATCTTTTGTTAATCGCTATTTTTTCTGGAACCATAGGAATACAATCCTTGTAAGGCCCATTATACATGTTTAAACAATTTTATCTAGCTAGGAATCAGGGAAATGCAGCAATCATGACTTAAATTTATACTGCATCTAATTTTAACATATGCTGTAGAGTTAAAAAAAAAAAAGTCCATGCCTATATTTTTCTTTTCTTTCCAATTATGGAGTCTCCAAAGTGAATATTTCTTAGTCAGGTGAATTTACTATTATGAATTTAGTAATGAATGATCTGAATGTGTGCAAAACATGTTTATGGTTGTGTCAAGGAAAAAGGTGAACAACTTAGCAAGTAGGCCATGTAAATGGGCACACACAAGACTGACAGAGAATCACATGATTCCTTCTGTGTAAGGAATAAAAGAAGATTTTAGATATGAGTTTTGGTGTAGTTTTAATCTTTTGTTTTAACTTTAGGAAGAATTGAAATGTAAGAAAAGCAATTTTAATAATACTAAGTGAATGTGTTTAACAATACTTAGAAAGATTATAACAAAACTTGTAGGACAGAAAATAGTAACCCTATGTATAAAAAAATGGGAAAAATTCTAAGAGATCACTTTAAATTTCTGTAGAATTTTTATAAGAATAAAAAATTTGCATATTATTTCAAAGGAATAGAATTTTTCTCTACTAACATAAAAATGATCACCATAAACAAATTTTATAAATGCAGTACTTTGCAAGTAACTTTGTGCAAGCTGCCTGCGAATTGTTCCCTACAAGTTGTAAAAATGCTGTTCTAAAAACATAAGCAATCAAACTTGATGCAGACCTCCATTTAGGAAACAAAATTGGACATTTTATTTTTTTATTTTTATTTATTTTGAAAGTAAAAGAATGAAAACATTAACAAACAGACACAAAGCAGCACAAGAACAGTACAATCAAAACTGAATTACATACAAGGTGACAGGGAATTAACCATGGTTGTTGTATTACATATTGATGACTTCAAAGTGTATACTCGGGAAAACAACTACAGACATACAAGATTGATCAGACTTCCAATCATTAACTAAAACTGGACATTTTAGAGACAGATAAATACCATCCTTTGAGTTTATGCATGTGTTCTTGTGGAAGATATTGTTTTAATAATCTTATATTTGTAATAATTTTGTGTGATTATTGTATTACAGTAACTCTGAACTTCTGAGCAAATAAAGTTATCCAGAAAGTAGTCACTTCTCTATTATGTTCAGAAAAAGTTTGAGCAGAAAACATCTTTTTCATTTCCTCAAATACTTGCTACATTTGGACAAAATTTTACCTGGGCCTAAGATTTTTACAGTATTTGTTCAAATTGCAAGTAGATGAAGCATTTAGATAACTTACTTCTTTTGGATGTAAACTGTAATTTTCAATTGTGTTCATTTTAATAATAAAATGATTAATTACTTTTACCTATCTTATTGGTAGGTAATTTGTATTGTCTATGATTCTCACTGTTTTTCCTGATAATTCAATTAAGGGTGCATCAGTTTCTTTTATATTTTCAAGAAAAATATAGTTTGTTCTCCAAGGTCAAAATAATTCATCACACGCCAGGTTTTTGAGTACTGATTTACCTATTTCCTACACACACTTGAGGGAGTATCCTCAATTTCATTCTGCTGAAACAGATTATGATTGTTTTCAATTTTTTTTTCTTTAACTCTTCCTCAACTGGAAGGCTATTATTAGGTTTCCAAATATTTGGAGATTATAAAAATGATCTTTCCCTACAATTTCCAGTATAACAATCATGAATGAATTTCTACAATCTTGTCAAGTGAAACTGTGTATTGTTTCTTTTTTTTAAATTTTATTTTAAAGACAAAAGAATGGAGACATATGAACCAGAAAAGCCATAAACAATACAGAAAATACAAACTTATACAGAATATAGTAGGGAATTAGCACTGGATGTTGTATTACATAGTTATCTTCACATTAGTTAACACAAAAACATTAAAGGAAATACCAAATTATAGAGAAGATAGTAGGGAATTTGCACTGG